>JAAGNO010022409.1:87642-102953 GCA_033439905.1 Ceryle rudis
GGCGGAAAGTTACCGTAGCCCCGAGTGCACGAGAGCAGGGTCCCTGTCCTGTCTTCCCTCGGGGCAGAGCGGAGAGTGCTTCTGGCGGGGGGTGGGCTGCGCCAGCCGCGCCGGGAGTGACCGAAGCCTGCACCCGGACGGAGCTGCTGAGGGGAGAGGCTGTAGGAAGTGCCCTTCCCCGGGGGCAGGCGGTGAACCTGCCTGCGAAAGGTGTGCCCAGGTGGAGGATCTCCTGCAGAAAGGGGCTGAGCTGCAGGAGACCGTGAAAAGGCTGCGTAGCATCAGGGAGGTGGAAAAGGGGATAGGCAGCTGGATCCACGAACAGGTTGTAGGAACCCACAGCCTGTGGTCAACCAACCAAATATTCTCCGACCAGATCATACAGAAGAAAAGAGAGGACTTTAATGTAGAGGAAGGGAAGCTGGTAAACACAAGAACCAGCAAGAGGAAGAAACCTCACTGAAAGACCAAGGTGCCCATGCAGAACAGATTCTTAGCACTGCAGGCTAAAGCAGAAAATCAGGTTTCATCAGGCACCAGATAAGGTAACCAGATCAGTCCCCCATGAAGAGCACAACGAGGAAAAAGGGAAGGTTTATAGTAGTGGGTGACTCTTCTAAGGTGTACAGAGGCACCCATTTGCTCACCCAACCCAATCTCTAGGGAGGTCTGCTGCTTATCAGGAACTCATATCAAGGATGTGACTGAGACTACCATGTCTTGTACCTCCCACTGACTACTACTATTCACTGCTGCTGTTTCATGTGGGCACCAGTGATACGGCCAAGAGTAATCTGAAGACTATTAAGAAAGATTGCAAAGCATTGGGAGCAGCAGTGAGGGACTCTGAAGCGCAGGTAGTCTTATTGACCCTCCTGTGCAAGGGTAAGGGGCATGAAAGAGCCAGTCAAATCTGGAAAACGAATGGTTACGGTAGTGGTGACAAAGCCAGGGTTTTAGTTACTTAGACTGTGGGACTCACTTTGAGAAACCTGGTCTCCTGGGGGCTGATGGGTTGCACTTCTCAGAGAAGGGGCAGAGTATTTTCAGTGGTAGGCTTGCCAATTTAGTAAGGAGGGCTTTAAACTAGAGTTGATGGAGGGGATCGTCAACCCATCACACTGCTACCACTCTGAGGCCAGTGCCAGCATTAGATGCCCTGGGCCAGAGCCTGGAGAAAGATCACAGACTAGTAGCAGATGACCTGAAGTGCATGAGAATGGAATTCGAGCCAGTAAGTCAGCTTCAGTGGGGGCCCAACTGCAATGCCTCTAGGCAAGGATGAGTTTTAAACTAGAGCAGGGTAGATTAAGATTAAACATTAGGAAGAAGCTCTTTACTATGAGGGAAGTGAGATGCTGGAACAGAGTGTCCAGAGAAGTTGTGGATGCCTCATCCCTGGAAGGGTTTAAGACCAGTCTGGATGAGGCTTTGAGCAACCTGGTCTAGTGGAAGGTGCCCCTGCCCTTGGTAGGGGAGTTGGAACTAGATCATCCTTGCTGGCGACATAGTGGGATCATGTGAACCCTTGTCAAGTTTGCCAACGACACCAAACTCTGCGGTGCAGTCAAAATGCTGGAGGAAAGGGATGCCATCCAGAGGGACCTGGACAGGCTTGAGAGATGGGTGCGTTCCAACCTCATGGAGTTCAGCAAGGACAAGTGCAAGGTTCTGCACCTGGGTCAAGGCAATCCCAGGCACAAACACAGGCGGTGTATGGACTGAGAGCAGTCCTAAGGAGAAAGACTTGGAGTTGTTAGCAGCCCAGAAAGCCAACCGTATCCTGGGCCGCCTCAAGAGAAGTGTGGTCAGCTGGTTGAGGGAGGTGATTGTCCCCCTCTACTCCTTTCTGGTGAGACCCTAGCTGGAGTAATGTGTCCAGCTCTGGAGCCTCCAACACAAGGGGTATGTGGGGGTGGACCTGTTGGGAGTGGGTCCAGAGGAAGGCAACAAAGATGATTAGAGGGCTGGAACACCTCTCCTATGAGGACAGGCTGACAGAGTTGGGGTTGTTGTGCCTGGAGAAGTGAAAGCTCCGGGGAGACCTTACTGTGGCCTTCCAATACCTGACGGGGGCCTACGAGAAAGCTGGGGACTTTTTACAAGGGCTTGTAGTGAGAGGACTACTTCTGTTTCCTATCAATAAAAAGCAATGTGCTCCTTGGGATTTCAGAAATGATCAGTGCCATACTGAGAGAGGAAAATCTTCTCTGACTTCTAGGGAGGAATGTCAAGTGAAAGAATGTGAGGGATAGGGTGTTTGGAGGAAGTGTGATACTCAAAGGAAGAATGATTGGAAGTAGGTCAAGACTAGCAGATGTGAAAAGAAAGGTGGATGTACTCGGGGTTAGGAAGAGATCAGAATAAACAGAAATAATAATGGGACAGGGAAATGTTAATAATATTTAATCCCACAAGAGACAAGAATGAATGGTCGGAAGAAACCAGTACCTTAAAAAAAAGTATCTATGCTTCATAAATAATGTAAAAGTGAAATCCTCTGTTCTGAGTAATCCTTGACTTCACTTTCTTTGTCCTGGTATGTGTGTAGGTTGATGTGCCCTGAAATGGAACCAGAGTGATTGTGCTTTCAAGGGCTTGCTTCCCTATACTTTAATGGCTTTCTTTCCTGCATCCCTTGGGTGTGATAATGGCATTCTGTGAATCATAACAGCAGTGCAGAGCTTAATTAATGTTTGCAAAACACTTAGATCCTCAGATGAAGTGCGCTATGTGCATCCGGTGCAACACATTATTGCCAATAAGCACAGGCTATTTTTAATTCGAGCAACAACTCATTCTTGATGCTTTTCCTATCACAAAAACAACCACATGAGGATGACCATGATGGGTTGTGCCAAGGTCCAGCTATCTCGCTATCTAGTCTCCAGGACTAGCAGGTGTTTAAGGAAGAGAACTGCAAAAAAGACAGATGCTTTATCTGGCAAACCCTTCTGGCTTCTAGCAACAAATAATTTAAGGACTTTGTGATCTGGAGGTTACATCCAGAACCTGCCTCTGAAGGGAATTCATGTCTGTACTTTTCCAACCAGCACTCGGTGAGCTGAGGGATTAACCTTGCATACCCTCTATACGGTGTTCTCCTCTGCCTGAGAGAGAACCTAGAGGAAGAAAATATTTTAGTCTGTTTAGTTTGAAGTAAATCCCATCTACCACGATGACAAATGTATTTCCGTCACTAGACGAAATATTATGTGTTATTTGGTACTTGACATAACTGCTCATGGAAGAGCTCAGCATGTGCCCTTTCAGCTCTCGGAACAGGATGATTTATTGCTTTAAATTTATCTGAATCTTTAAAACCACAGATTCATATCCAAGGACACATCAGTTCTTCACCCTTGTGAGCTGGAGAGTTGGAGGTAGATGCACTAATTCATACTAATAACATGGTAAAATCCTAGGTTTTATATAAATTAGATCATCAACTCTTTGCAAGGAATTGCTTTGCCTTGCTATTACCTCACTTTTCCCCTCCTAGCTGATGGACAGTGTTTTACATATCAACCGTCAGCAGTTTTTGACTTGGAAATATACGTCTCACATTTCCAAATATTTCTATATGTGAACTGGAACTATTTTTTTCTGTTAAATTGGCTTACAATTTCCTGATTTATCAAAAAACACCCCCAGCTCCTAATTTAAAAACTAGTTAAGGGAATTCTATCCCATTTATGTGGGGAAATGGATAACTAGTCTGTGAGCTTTCAGAAATACTTGGAGATGTGCGTAATGAAAGGGCCAATAAAAATGTAAATGATCTCAACTGTATTTATCATATATTTCACCTAGTTCTCTGGCAATAATGTTCATTTTGATAGCAAGAAGCCTACTAAATATTTTCTAACACAATTAAAAAAATGAATAAACACATAATGTTTGCATTTAATTATCTGCCACGGAGGGTATCCCTTCCATTTCAAATTAGCCAAGCAGATAGTAGTGCTTATTCACCAAAATATTTTTATCTTGGTCCTGGATTTTACTCTAGGTGGCAGAATTGTTCTGTCTACAGTACCTGAAGAACAGATTAAGAAACAAAAAATGGTTAATGATGTATATACCTCCCCAGTGTGAATAATTCTTGTTTCCTAAATCAGCTGCCTTATTTTTCCAATAGTGTCAAATTTATCAGTAAGCAGGTAGAATTCATAAGCTGTGTTTTTTAAGGAGAGGAAAAAATAGTGCCTTTCTTCATAAAAACTGCCTGACTCAATTAGAAGCTGCAGAATGTTTTGTAAAGTATAATTGCTATGAAACACTGATACTTGAACCAACTTTCTGGGAATGGTATGAACTGCCACATGTTTATTTCCTACGAGGGATTGATGTTGGGGGGAAGAGTTAATATTTTCAACAGTGTTCCGTCCGATTTTTTGCGTGTGAAGGAATTAAATTCTAACACAAAATGCATGTTAAACAGGGAGATGGGGCACTTTAGACACATTTGCAAGGCAACAAGTCTTTTAGGCTAAAATATGTATGCTGAGCAAGTGTAGGTTCTGTCAGGTGCATCGTAGAAGGATTGAGCTGGTCTGATTGCTAGATGGTTACCTAGATTCACACTTTGACAAAAGCTCTACCCGAGATCCTCTAATTCAAATAATTTTGTTTCGGAACACTGGATATAATTTCTTTGTTACCCAATGTAATGCATTTTAAGCATGATCTCTTGTGCTCTCCTGACAGTGTTTCTGAACTTTAGATTACAGGAAAAAGAAAGAAGAAAAAAAAAAAAAAAAGGGCAATAAATGCCTTCAGGAGGAAGAATTAAATTAGAATCTTCAGGAGATCAGACATATGAAGTCTAGAAACTCTTTTGGGAGCTCTGGAGGGGAACAGAGAATTACCAAAGATGTGTTTTTCTTCTTTCTCTAGCTTTAATGATGCCAGTTCTTTTGACCACTATGTGTTTTCATTGCCTACGTTGTTACGGTCCCTGGTCATCCTTGGCCTGTATGTTATTGCTACTCCTAAATAAAAACTATTTAGTAAAAGTTGTCTCGCTATGCTTACCTTTTGTTCTAAATAATAGGTCAGGGTTGCTGTTGTGGAAGTTTTAAGCACTATTGTGTACTGTTATTCCAGAGACTCATGTTGCCCTTCTTTGCAAGATGAAGAGAGTTAACTGGGGATATAACTATTGGAATACAAGGGAAAGAAACAATAAGCTTTCTTTAAAAATTAGGCTATATTTTGCCAAAAACTTTCTACGTGCTTAGTGGTTTAAAAAGAGAGTGAAGCAGCTATAGCTTTGACTTGCAAAGCTCTACTCAAAAGTTGAAGTGTAATTTTAATTTTTTTTCCCCTCCTCAACAGAAAGTAGAATTGTTGACTAAATGCTTGCCTTTGGTTTGTGGACTACCTAGACTTTTTTTTTTTCCCCTCTCAGATTGGCTTATTGCAGTATAATCTACCTTGTATTTTGAGTTGAAAGTACCCTTTTATCACACTGAGTATAGCTCTTGTCCCTGAAGGTTTCTTTGAAATAAAATGGAACCACTTTGTAAATGCAGGGAGTATAAATTCTCGACATGAGTATGAACACAGTCTTTGCCTGAGCTCACCAGAAGCAAGAATAGAAGGTGGAAAACTCCCATGGCAATTTATCCATAGATACTTTTGAAGTGCATTTTCGCTTGATTTCACTTAACTTCAGTCAGAAGTTTATAAGGGTATGTGTGAGTACACAGGGGTATGTCACAGTAACTGATAAAGGGTGTGGGGAATGTGGGAACATTTACTACTTGAGGACTATCTGGTCAGGGACCTTGTAATGAAAAGAAGGGGGAAGCAGTAACCAAACTACACAGACCTGACAGCTGAACATAATGGGACAAAGACGAGAAACAAACAAAAAATAATGGACTATCAGGAAACTGCAGGTAAACCGGGGCTTTGCAGCTGACAAGGTTGCAAACCTGAGGGTCCAAGATGCTGCAGGGGGTTGGTGGTACTGCACAAACCGATGGGGGAACCTGCAGGGAAAGGAGATCAGGGAGGGACAAAGAGTGGACAGAAAGGGGTGCGAAAGGGGTTGGTCACATGTAAACTAGAGCTGGTCAGTAGCCTTGTCTGACTGAGCCCCATGCCTGGGCATCACAGTCTGTCTGATGTTCCAATTAAATCCTGTCATAATGGTCTCTCTGTGTGCACTCTCATTACGTCTATGCCGGTGCTGCAAGGACTAGGTGCCAGCTGCTGGGGTGCTGATGTGAATAGATTTGGTGCAGCTGGAGTCTTATGAGTGGTGTGGGCATCCCTGGCCTGTGGAGTCAGCTACTGGAGCCAGTGGGGTCTCTGTGCTATCCTCTAGAGTGAGCAGTGGTCCAGGTCCCAGCCACTGGGGTGGGAGCAGTATGAATGAGGCAAGTGAGGGGCTCGGGGGGGCCTGTGTGCCAGATGCTGTGAGTGCGAGTGTATGTCCCCCAGATCAGGGCTGTGTGTGTATTTACTAGCAAACCTCAAGCAGGACCAGCCAACACGTAGGGGAATCTGTGGGTCAGATAAGAGGGCCCAGGATATGGGGACCCGGGGTGCTGGAGGGACAGAGAAACTGTGCCAGTACTTTGGGGGATCTGTAAATACATGTGTACTTGTGAACATAGAGGGTGTCCTGTTTGTGTGTCTGTGTGTTCATTAGTGATCTTCTGTCCCTACCAGTCCAAGAGGAGGACTGTCTGGGCTTGTGGTGCTGCTCCCAACATCCCCATGAAAAGCTCTTTTGTTCTAGGAAAAAATTAAATGATAGGAAAATCACGCTGCTGAGAATTTCTCAACTCTGAAAAGGAAGTTTAAATGAGAAAAATTTGTAATGTAAAAGTTTTGGGAAAATATGAATACTTGAATTTATGAGAAAACTGCCAGTCAACTTGTCTCAAAGACTCTTAAATATTTTTAAATAAGTATGAAATAATACTTTCTATTTTTGAGCCCCAACTTTATTTATGTATAAGTCCTTGAAGCCTATGAGTTTAGCATTTCTATAGACTGTAAAAGCAGCTTTTTATTGACTAAAACTGGTATGAATTTGTACTCTTATGGCTTCTAAAAAAAATGTCAGCCTGATTACTGAATAAAATTGAAGACTGCCTTCAGTTGCTCAATCTGTTTGTAAGAAATCTGTTTTGCTTACTTTACCAAACTGTAATCGGTGACATATATTTGTGGGAATGATTGACTCTCGGGGGATTTTGGCACTCTGAATGCTAACTAGTGCTACTGCAACATGACCATTTATCATTAGGGAGTCTTGAAGGTCTTCAGCATTAATGCTGCTATGCACTGCTTGATATGACAAGACTCGTGTTTCTGTAGATTACTCATACCCTGTTGTCAATGGGAAAGGTCATACAGGACTGAATTCTGCTTAATGTAATCATATTTCTTAATTTGTAGTTTCTTAATTTTAAACAAAATGCTTTCTCCTTGCTATAGGGCAACTGAACTAATCCTTTTTAGCTTGTAACTGCAATTCTTGTACTGTTCTATTTTGGGAGAATAGGTTTGTATTATCACCTCTCTGTAAAACTATGCAGAGGTCACCTTTTTGCAACATCATTTTTCTCCTTCTTGCTCTAGTCACCAGGAGGAGATTCTGTTCTCTGTGAAGTAGGTAGCTTTATGCTAATATTGTTTAAAGTGTTTTCCACAGGGGTTTGCTATCAAGTAACATAAAGTGATGTTCAGGAGGTGAGAGTTACTACCTTTGTAGCTGCTCTCTGTACTAGAAGAATGTCATACTTTTACATCTTTTTAATGATAATGAAGCTATCTTACAAAAGGCTTTTTGACTTTGTGTTTTATGAAGCTATCTTACAAAAGGCATTTTATCGTGGAGAAAGCATAAGTGAAACCTTTACACCCACCACTATACCAACTATTGCTATCAATTTTATTTATCTGAGCTGCAAACAGTATCGGTATATATTCCACCCTTATTAACATGTATTAAGAAAAATTGTCTTCTCTCTGAGATGTCAGTTTGTGTGCTTTGACCTTGCTTTTTATCAATGTTCATTTTCTTTCAGCATTGTGATGTTTTACTACTCAAACACAGTGATTGTTAACAATTTGCCTTCCCTCTTGAAACCAATGTGCTGTGGTTACGCCTGCCCACCTTGGTGAGGCCACGTTGTCGCTGTGGAGCCTGTCAGGGGAAGGCCCGGTGAGGGCTGTTTCCAGAAGCTGAAGCCAGCTGCTCAGCGTGGCTGCTGTAGTTTCACTGAGAAAACCCAGAGAAAAGTTGGTGAAAAGTATTTGGTCAAATATTTTTGTCTTTCAATTAAAAGAGAGAAATGAGTTTTCAGATTTTTTTTTTTATATACAATTTATTCTCAATTTAAGGATTTTCTCTGTGGAAAGCATACTTTACAGAAGCACAGGCCATTTTAGGGGATGATTTTAACATTATATGTGGTATGACCCGCAGAGGAAAAAGAGGTGTGAGAAATATGTGATTGCATAAGAGTGCTTTAAGACATGCAATATAATGATCTCTAGGTCTGATGATTTTAGACCTACAAAGAGCCTTTGAAGGAAATTCTATTACCAGCTGACAGGCAGAAAAATAATTTAAAAGTTGAGCAGTTCCCTGCCTAAACTTACCTTATAGCTTTGCCCTTAAAATGTACTGTTTATGGGACATTAACTCTTCTTACGTTTTGAAGGAGGAGAGATTCTGGTCTTCCTCCTGCAGCCACTGGAAATCTGACAAGTCTTTTCTTCATTTAAGGCACTCCTGAGAATCAGACAGTTGTTCTGCTCGTGTTGCCTCTTCCTCTCCCACGCAGTATTGCCTAGACTCTAAATGTCTGCTTTGCCTGTGTATTTTTGTCCTGAAGTGTTTTTCAGGGAGAAAAGAGAGCAGGTAGCTGTGTCTTTCCTTGCATTTTAATGAACAGTTCTGCTTTAAAGGGAAGTGAGAATAGGATTTGTTTCATTTTACAGGGACACAGTTTATCAATTTACAGCCCTTTTAATGAAGGTAAGGCTGAGAAAACCAGCTTCCAGGGGTAAATCATGAACAGAGTCTTAGGGTACAACTGGTATATTTTTATCCTTATAAGGAGGAGAGGAGTCAAACAAGTTACTGTTACTAACAAAAAAGTGCTAACTGTGATTCCGTGACTGATGTTAAGAGATCATTTAACTGGGTCATTAGACTCAGTAAGGTATTGGGTGTTTGGGAGAGGAAGATGACCTTGCAGCTAATAAAGATTCAACCTTCTACTTCAGAATCCATGCAGATGCATTAGTCATCTATTTTTGAAGAATGATTAACACCAGAACATTATTAATGTTTGAAAATAGCAAAGTTGAGATTGTATAGGTGACACACACTTGAAGCTTGAGGGATCATGAAAATAAAGAGGATTATTGTGTCAACAGGGGATTGGAGATCCTTGAACAAACTGGATCCATTTTACAGGAGTTGCTTTGGTGGTTGGTATGTGTTTTTTTTTGTTCCTTTTTTTGTTTTTGTTTTTCTTTTGTTGTTTGTTTGTTTGTTTTGTTTGTTTTGTAGTTGTTGTTGTGAAGATGCAATCTGAAAACTAAACAGTTTTAAAATTTTACTTCTCACACCAGCTTTTTCCTGACTGAGAGAGGTACTTGTGCTTGCGGTCTTCCTTGACAGAATTGTAATTATGAGTGTTTAAAATCCAATTCAAGGAAAAATTACTTCTCTTGAATCACTTATAAATGAACTTCTGGAGTGGAGGGAGAGTGGAGAGAAATGGGAATTTATATGGAAAAAAGACTGTTCCATCTTAAATCATGCTTAGCCACATAAAACTCTTATCAGAGCAGGCTCTCTGACTGCAGGAAGTAATTTGTGGGTTTTTCTTTTCCTGGAAACGGCACAAGAATGGGACTTTTAGTTTGTCCAATATGCTAAAGCTCTCTCCATTACATGTTGAAATAGGTTTTTAAGCTTCTTTTGATGTAGCCCAATAGGAGTTTGCCTGGATTTCAGTAGTTTTTTAGTATTCCTAATGTTGGCTGATTAATACATGTAAATACCTTATGTTTTACATGAAGAGGCCTTTGTTACTTCTTGAATCAACATGGAAAAAATCCCCAGACATTTCAGGATCTGATTACAAAAATAATTTCTGTGCCCTTTGTCTGAACAGATTCCTAAAATACACTATTTATTTGTAGTAATGGGAGTGGAAGGATTTTAGACAGCAAAGAAGCCCATCTTTCTTACTATGTAGGATAGCTGAACTTGTCTCAGGCTCTTCCATTTCTGGCAGTGAGGCTCTGCCTGCTCTTCTGCAGACCTAGATTTGCTCTTCTGTTAATTTTTCTTCTGTGAACTTCAGAGTTTTTTCCTTTTACATTCTTCCCTCTCTATAACAGTTGCTGGAATGGGGAAGGTAAAAGCTGGGGAGATTGAAAGCAGCCTGATGTAAGCCCCAAAAGCAGCCTACCTGGCATGGTTATCTCTGGTTTGTTTGGGTCTGCACATCTCACGTGAAACTCCTGAAGCAGCATATGTGGTCGGTAGCATAGTGCAGGGGTGTATGTACAGCACGGGTGACAACTTACACCCACAGGGAGGTGAGTGTCTTTGGAGAGATTATAGGGGTCATATACACAGAAAAGAGAATGTGCCCATTACCTAATGCAGCTACTGTATTTGTAGCTTGCTGATGTATTTTCAATGTCACGCATACTTTTTCAGAATTTTTTTCTTCCTTTTTAAAGGTCATATCCTGTTACTTCTTTAAGTCAGGTGGTATTTTAGGCATCATCTTTGCTCTCTTGTGTACATACGTCTGCATATGAGAATATACTTACATAGGTTCTCATGATTTCTAGGTACCATCTTTGAAAATCTGGGGCTACCAGTCTGTATTCATTGCCTTAATCCCGATCCCAATATTTACAGTGTTACTTCTATAACTGGGAATGATGTTTAACCTGCAGTTCTTTGTTTTTATTGGTTATCATAACCAGAAAAACAATGATAGGAAGAACAGAATATGTGGGTGGGAAAAGAGTCTTACGTGTTCTTTAACCTCATACAAAGGTCAAGCAATAATCAGTAAAGACTCCCTTCTCCTGTAGACCAATAATTTGGACACCAACACTTATGGTGAGGTTGTATCCTAGTCATACCTAGTCACTATTGAAATATATTTTAAAGCAGTTACATCCTACTTACTGTTTTAAGGTACTGCTTTGTCACCTTGTGCTAAGAGCATAAATACTCTGGTGGGGAGAGGGAGGGAACAAAGAAAACTATTTCTTGCTTTACACATTGAAATGCTCCTAAAATTTTTTGTTGTGTGGTTTTTTTTTTGTTTTCCCTCTTTTGATTACTATCAGATACAATTTTTATTCATTTAAACCTTCTTGTCTAATTTGAAAATTCTTGGGTTTTTTTAATCAGTTGTGGGAAGTAAGGGAATCCAGCTTGTCTACAAAGAGAACTCCAGCGCTGTACTGAGCCAGACTTTTGTGTACTCTGTTCATCCATGTGGTACCTCAAAATTAGTATCTTTAAAAGCACAGGGAATCAGTTACTTTTGGTTTTGACTTAATCTAAATGGTATTTAGTCATGTGGCTCTGAATGGGGAACAAATTTCCCCAAATATCTTTTAATAGGTGCCTTCTGAGGAATACATTAGGGCAGAGCAGAATACTGCAGCCAATGTAATTTTTCTGATGACAACCGCGTTACCTTATTTTGTGTTAGAAAAGCTCAGAGACTGTCCCTGCAACTACTCATTATTTGGGAAGAATCTTTGGAGTTCTGGGAACTGTGCTCTATTACTGTTAATTGAAAAAAAAAAAAAAAAAAATTCCTTAGCATAGCAATTAAAAAAAAAAGCTTATGCTAAGCTATTAAAGATGGCATTAAACACTGCCTGTGGCAATGTTTCCCAACATTGCTGGCCTGGGGGTGGTGATATGGAATGAGTCATGTGCTGCAGGCATATTGTACTTTGTTCTTCCCTTCAGCTTAAATTCAGCTTTTTAATTTCCTCTGCCTGTGAGCGGTGTTGGAGGGTATCGCGGGCAAACAGCGCTCATGAGTGGTAGGTATGGAGGGATGGCCTATGGTGCATCTCCCTTTGCTGCCTCTTATCTGTCACATTTGTGCTACTCATTATGGAATTATTCCCAGAGTTAACTGAATTCTGTGAAGTTTCATAAACTGAAAACTAAGCTGGCAGAAAAGCACGTAGTGTGTTCAAGACCTGTCATATGATGATGTAACTAATGCACACAAAGGGGCACAGTTATGTTTTCCCATGCAATTTTAATACCTTAAACTCCAACATCTCAGGAAATTAAGTAAATATTCTTCTGTTCTCTGAAAATACAGTGTTTAGTACAATAATATATTAAGCTGTTCAAATTCTGAGTTGTCATCTCTAAGATGCTCAGCTATAGTTTAAACTCCCTCCCTCTAAACAATTGCTACAAAAACTACTAGATTTTGGACCTTCAAAATATGTATCAGTAGAGCCTAGTTTATGTAGTTATTGCACATTTGCACTGGCACGCTGTGAGTTACGTGATCTGTTCTCAGTTGTTGGGTTTCATACAGGTTAAACAATTACAGCTGATTTTGATAGCCCAGCTTTCCTTCCTCGTGGACTATTGAGGCAGGTTAGTTTAATAATTGGGATCCCCTTAACTATCTCATGATCATTTTGTATGGTTTTGTATTTACGCTGACCAAAATATCCACTTCTGTTCAGGTTCTTTACTTGAGAAAACCCCAAAACTAAGTCAGCAGAGCCGTTTGTAGTCTGATGGAGAGCCCAGTAAGTAATTACTGTGGTGCTAGTAGAAATGAATTTGAATCACTGATATGTGAACACTGAAATGTTTCTATCATGAACTTTTTTGGAGAGCTTGTGTCCCATTAATATGCCATTGTTTATATGAGGTATTGTTAGTAGTTCTACTAACGTTTTTACTTATTTTCCATGCAAAAAATCTGCGCCCCTAGAAAAACTTTAGGGACTTGGTTGCGTTTGTGTGATACTCGAGACCGCATCAGATGGTTTCTGGTTTAGACTCAATGATGCCTACATCTTGCAAATGTTAAGCTAATTTGTCCCCAAATAGTGGAAAATAAATAACAAAAATTGCATGGAATGTCAATCAAAAAATCAGGGATGGCTACTTAATGAGCTTCATTGAATTGTTTTCTGCCATCACCTAAAGAGTTGATTGAGACAGGAACAGACTTGAGAATGAAAATTTTATTCTAGGTCCTGAAGTTTAGACAGAGACTTCAATGTATATGTATAAAAATGTATTATTTTTTTTTGCGAATTTCTAGTGTCCTCAATGCTGTATCTTATTTTCCAAATAACAGCAAAGTGAGACTTTTACATGCACTGAAAAAAAGTAGTTGTGCTTTACTCGTCTCTGTGGCAATTTATACAAGTATGCAATTATTATCTTAAATGCTCATAAGTAGAGCTCAATCATGTTGGAGTGCAAATACAAAGTAGTAATTAGTTCTTATCTCAGAGATGCTATAAATTAAATGGATCTGATAGGGGTACAAGAAAAGTAAGCCACATAGTGGCAAATATTCATGTTAATGTCATCATTATTTAAATGATAGGATTTAAAGTCTTGCTGAAGTGAAAGTCAAGAGAAGGCAGCAGGTGTGCACGGGGTCTTGTTCTACAGTCATCAAGGAGAACTCCAAATATGTTGTATTCAGGAAGATGAACCTTTTGCTAAAACACCAAAGTGTGGAAATGTGGTGAGGGAGGGTTGAGAGTGTCTCCTGGTGCGGGGCAATCTCTGCTTCCAGCAGGTAAACGTTCGTACAAGAGTGTGCTGTTGTTTGAGAGCTGCTTCTCCACCTAAAGAGACAGGACTGAATGCATTTTGGGAGTCTGAGCCTATCGGATTGTGGCCAGTAGACTTGCACTGCAAAACCAATTGGACCAAGAAACCAGTAGGAAACGTTGTGTAAGATAGGGTCTACATATACTGTTGAAACAATGTCTTATTGCTCTTTGTACTTTTTGGAGGCTGCCCGACCCTGGCCAGCTATGTTGCTTCATGTAGTAGACATCATCTTGCTGAAGGCCAGCAGTAACTGTTTCCCTTACCCTTGGCGTTTCACTGCTTTGCTTGAGAAAATATGTATTTCACTTGAAATGGACTGGAGCACCTTTGTGTGAGCCTGCTACAGAGGACTATTTCTGCCTGTATTTGGAAATGGGAATTGACAGTAGAGAGTTTTGTTGCCCTGTAAAGGTCAATATTTTGGTTTAAAAGTGAAACACTTTTGTCAATATAGCTGATGTAAAACAAGCTTGGAGTTAAAGACGCTTGAGAACCTGGGGCCTGTCGGCTCCCAGATGCTTTACTGATGCAGTGTGGTATAGAAGTGCTTATACACGCTTTGGCACAGGCATAAACTTTTACTGCATATGAGACCTGACTGGAAACCATTATCATTACAGGAGAGAATAATTTATATTACATATCACTTTATATGTAAATTAATATTGTGCATGATGTAAACATTTTATGTATATAACTAATTTTCAATATATACACACATGAATTGCTTGTTAGTGCAATGATATTAATTATAGGTCATTTGTGCTTGTCTGACCTTACAACCTTACAGTATTCTCAGGTGGTGTACTTCAAGTCTTCTGATGATGTGAATTTCAGCAGTAACATCTGTGTTTTGTTCAAGAAGAGCTCTGCAGAGCTCTGCATGAAAGTCTATAGGTACTGAACTTACACTGGCCTACTGCAGAAGGTCACCATTAATTTTTAGGGAATAATTGAAATGAATTTTACAAAAAAATCTAGATACAGCTATGCTATTATGTCTGTACAGCGGCTCCCCCCTCCCCGGTTCAGATCAACAGGTATAATTTTGAACAGTAGATAGGCGTTTCTATTTCCTTTGGATGCTGTGATTTTGAATATATAAGCTGTGGCATAGTGGAGTTAGCGGCCTAATTTTCAGAACTGCTGAAGCTAAAGCTTCTTTTCTGATGTTGAGCAAGTAGCTTTTATATCACAAAGATACTTGTTCCATGGTGAGAATCTTTGTGAGGGGAGAATGGTTAACTGATTTCCATCTGCGATCAATATGAAGCTGACACAAAGTCTTTGCTTTAGCAGTTCCAATGGAGGTGATGAGCTGCTAGATGAAGGGTTTATATTGGTGTTATTTTTGCTCCTGCGCTTGTGTATTATGTGTATGTGATATAAAAGGGACTTGAATGTTTTATGCGTATGTGATATAAAAGGGACTTGAATGTTTTCTTTGTTTCTT
>JAAGNO010022409.1:103053-139284 GCA_033439905.1 Ceryle rudis
GTATGTGATATAAAAGGGACTTGAATGTTTTATGCGTATGTGATATAAAAGGGACTTGAATGTTTTCTTTGTTTCTTCCTCTCTGCCTACAGGAGCTTGCAAGCTTAATTATTGGTGCATGACAGAGTCTCTGGTTCTGAAAACTCTCTATTCACGGAGAAACCGAGCGATGTCTCCCAAAGACTGTAAGTTGATGTTGCTGCCTGAACAACGACAGCTGAAGATTTTTTTTTTGTTCGTGCAATGAATGCCTATACTATTTGCCTGTACTTTTTGTTGAGTCTGAGATTATCTCTTAAATGATCTTTATGTTTTATCATAAAATAACCACATTTACAGCTTGGGGAGAATACAGAGGCAAATTTTTGTTAGCCATAATAAACAGTAGTCAGATAAAGAAAAAAGCCACGCACAGATGGACTGTGATTTCTAACACTACAATCAAGCACAATGAACATGCAGATCAAAACCAAGTATGGGTCATAGCTGTTTATGGAAATAGAGCTGGAAAGAAGCTGTGAGGAGCTAGGTTTAGAGGTAATATGTAGGAGTCTCCAACTTATAGTTGAGGGGACAGAAAAATCTCGAGGACAAGAGATATTCCTCACTTCCAAAAGGCTTTTCTGTTCTTCTAGTCAAATGTTTTATAAGAAAAATACCTCACCTTGGAATAGTGGTATGTTCTGATATGCCTTAGTGCAAAGAAAATCCAGGAAAGGTTAAGGCAACTTCTCTAGATGGAGTCGAGGGAAGCTTCTGTGTCTGATCAAGAAATGATAGAAGGGAAATGATTTCTAGAGATGTAAGCTTTCCTTTTCTCTGTTACTAAGCCAAAGAATGCCTACATTGTCTAGTTACTGAGAAATATGTCTGGATGTGTTGTTAAAACTGATTTTGCTAGTGTTCACTGATCTTATTGATCTTTTTAGATAGCCTCACATGCTATACAGAGTAATGCTAAAGTAAAAGCTAGAACAGGCCATCTGAAATGATGGAATGAGAATCTTTACCTGGTGACTCTACACTTAATGGAAAAACTTTCCCTTTACTGAAGTCCTGTCCTGTGTACGTGATTGCTGACTGCAAATAACCAAATGTCTTAGTGTTTAATCAGCTTTCCTCATATCATTCTGTACTTCACAAATTCTGGTTTATACATTTAGAGATTGGGGTGGGGTGGGCAGGGGAAACAAGTTGCTTAATATTTTTGAGCATCCCACTTTAAAGACCTTGCTCAGGACAATAGCAATTTGATTCTCTAGGAGGCTGAGGTCTCTCAGGTTTCATCAAATTCTTGATGTACATGAATGGAGGTGTTGGGTCCTAACCAGAACAGCTTTTATAAAGCTAACAAGACTGGAGTTGAGTGCCTTGTGTGGATGATTTTCTGTGAATGTGAAAATGGTAATTTTCAAACCGGCTAATGCTGATATTGTGGTGGGTCTGGCAAACGTATAGGAAAGACTTCCTTTAATGGTAAGGCTGTCTGCAGCTATGAGCTAGGACTTGGAACGTTAGCTCTGTAGCTTTGTCCTTGAATTGCAGTCTTATCTTGCTTTCTAATTTATTCTGTTTGTTACTCTATGTTTCTATCTTTAAAGTTGCTTTAGTATCTCTCCTACTGGATGTTCTGAAGATTGGCACATATATACTGCCTTGAGGCTTTCAGATGAACAGCAAAATGGAATTGCAAAGGTTACTAGTTTTACTATTTGCTGGCAATCTGCAAAGTGCTTGTATTCCTAAGGGTTAATACAAAAATAAATTTAGCTTAGCACAGTTGTCAGCCAATTTAAGGTGAAGATTTCAGAGATTAGTTCTGACAATCCTGTGGAACACACCATATGTCATCTTTTGAAAACTGAAGACAGTATTCCTTCTGGTCTTTGTTATGATCTTAATGAGGTTAAAGAAATGTCCTCTGTCTCTTGAAAGGGACAAGAGTAGAAGGCCTTGATTTGAAAAATACTGATCAACAATGTATCTTTAGTGAGCAAACAAATTGAATTATGCTGCTGTTTTTGTTCCTATGGTGCCTCTCAATAAAAGTTTCATCACAAAATGATTTAACTGTAATTGCTCATTAAACTTCACAATTTGTTACAAGCCATAGTGGAAAGCAGTAGGGCTGGTTGGATGCTTCTTTTGAGTTTGCTTAGTGTGTTTTAGGATATTGAAACCTGACAGGATAGAATAATAGCTGTAACAAAGGTGTAGGAGCTCTCAGCTGCAGAGGTTTTTCTGGTTGGGGATCAGTGGAGGAATAAGCTACAATCTTCCTCTGAAAGAACTGACATGCCCTAATGCCAGCATCCCCCAGGCCAATTAGAACACAATGATGTTTTCATTGTTTCACTGCTTCAAATATAATGAATGTTGCTGCTATGACAGAGAAATAGTCTTTAATATGAGAAGAGAGACTGGAAATAAATTGTACATCCAGCTGTCTTGCTGGCTATATTTTTTGCTATCTCGAGTCTCTTAAATGACAACTTGAAGGCTACCTAGTTGCTGTACTAGCTATTCTGATCATTTTGGGTATATGTATCGCTTTCATCTATCAAATAATTAGCCAAAAATGCTTCTAAGTGAAGTTTTCAACATTAGAAGATCTTAAAATCTGAATCTTTAGGTTTTGACTATTGTTCTTATGCACTTATTATTCTGTACACCAAATTGAAGTCAAATGTTTGTATTTTATATCTAGCTATCTTTAGCAAATTACAGTTGAGAAATACTTGTAGAGATTTTTCCTTCTGTTTTTAATAAAAATGGCCTCATTTTAAGCAAAAAATGTTCCCGCTTTCTGCTATCCATTTAATCTCTCCTTTTTTAATCAAAGCCTAATTCTGAAATATAGGATTTGGGGATGATGATAGATTCTTCTTTTTAATTTAAAACTAAACCAGGAAAATAAAGGAGAGCTCATCACTTTTTTTTTTTTTTCTTTCACTGTTGAAAGTATTTCAAGCAACTGAAATGAGAAATATGTCATAACAGAAACCAAGGAGATGTTAGAAATAAAATACTTTTTTGAGACTGTCTAGGATTTAGATCAAGAGATTGGAAGTTTTTTTGACTTTGCTATTGATTTGCTAGGTGATGGTGTTTAACGTCTCTGTATGTTTCTGCAGTCACTCTTATCTTGTAAGATTTTCTTACGCTTTGCATCCATATTTTTTTATTAGCTGATATGTGGAAGGAGAGGAAAAGTAAATACGGTGCAAAGGGGGACACTGACTCCTTGCTTATCCAAACACTATCAAAATATAAAAAAATCTTACTTTCTAGAAAGAGTAATAACCTGCAGAATATAACGCTGATAAATTTAAACGGATTGAAGTCTCTGTATATTTAAGATGAATGATCAGAAAAGCCAAATGGCACAAAGCACAAATGAAATGAGAAACAATAATGAAGGCAATTAGTTTACTTTCTCTGAGAGAATAAGATGCTTGCTGCCAGCTGAATATCAATTTTCTTGGCAGCTGGGGATGGTGCATGAAAGGGCAGGAGCATAGGAGTGAATTGGCAGCTGTTTTCCTGTAGTCTGTTTCCCAAAGAGGTTCTGGGGCTGGAGCAGACATCCCTTCCTGGACAGGCAGGGCTGACCCACCTTCCAGGACAGAGGGGACCTGTGCTGGCAAGCTGAAACTTGCTGAAGGTAGCTCTTCTCAGGAGGTTCTTCTGGACATGCCTTAAGCTCAGCCCCAGGGATGAGTTAGTACTTTCCTAGAAGCCAGAATATCCGTATGCCTTAAAGTTTGATGAGTTTTTGACAAGGTGGATGAGGTGGGGAGATTTGGTGAGTAGAGATGGATGTATTCCAGAACATGAGATTTGGATGTCTAATTTCTGCAGTGAAAATGTAGCTCAGGGTGATGTCTAAGTCTGCCTGTGATGTGAGACAAAAAGAAAGCAAGCAGTGATGTACCTGCTGAACAGAGGAAAGATAGAAGGCTGGAAGTGGTGCCCTGTGGTAATCCAGTCCTGTAGGAATGGATTACTAATAGTTGAATATCAATGGAATTTGAATTCTGTGATGAAACTGTCCTTGGACAGCTTTGTAGGAAATACATTTGTGTCTTAAAAGGCAACTAAACTAAGTCATCCTCTTATACCGCAGTAGCTAGCCTGTGATTGAAATTCATTTTGTTGAGGAAAGCTACTATGAACAGATCTATTATCAGCAGCATTACCAGCAAAAAAAGTATAACTGCAAGGTTGGTTTTGTTTTTTTTTTTTTACTAAAAATAAATACCATATATTTATGGTGAAATCGCTTATAAATTACAAAGTTCAGAGTCTTCCTTGTTTTAGGAGTTTCAGGAAAATGAAGTACATAGTACCTATGCCTGCTTAACAGAACCTTTTTCTTATGCGGAATTATTAACCAAATTAAAAGTACTTTTTTGTACGTTTTGTACAGAAAAAGCAGGAACAGAGTGATGAGGCTTTGCTTTCACAGCATGCATATGATTTATCAGGCATTGCATTCTTTCCCTGGGGGAAGGTAGATCAGCTGAGGCATGCAGTGGGGAATGTAAGGTGTGGGGTTTTTTTTAGTGGTGTTTGGTTGTGTGTTGTTGTTGTTGTTGTTGCCTCCTTTCTGTTACCTGCAAAAGATGTTTTGTACACACGGGTCATGATAGCTTTCATTAAGATTGCTTTAGAATTAGCACTATTAAAAGCAAACTATGGGATTTAAAATTTCTGTGCTGCTAGGATGAATTCTCTGTTGTGTTAAAAAATTATAAATTATTTTTGCAGAGAAGACAAATGTATGGAAATACTTGTTACTGTGAGAGACGACAGTTCTATGGTATTATATTTCGAAAAGCTGCCGAAGAAGTACTGTATGAATAACTAGCAATACTCTGAAATGTCTAGTGCTGTGCCTGCAAATTGCTCCTTGGTATGAAATGTGTTTTGCAGCTGTTACAAAGGTACATCAAAGCCCGGGTAGGGGGAAAATTCAAACGAGTGGGCAAAGAAAAAAGTCCTGGGTGCAAATAGTTGATCTGCCCAGAGTGAGTTGAAGCCAAACATTGTTTACTCTGCATTGTTTGACAGAAGTGTTGAGCAAAAAACACACACAGACCAAATTTGCTGCTTGCATAAATGAGCTGAATGTCACTGAAATCAGCTGTTTGCCCCAACAACAATTTGCCTTCCAGGTTTTAAATGATTCTTACATAATTTAATGTCAGAATATAAACCGATGTTCATTACAGGATCTAAATTAACTAATTATACATGTTTCCTTCTCTTGCTGTAGAGATTGGGGGAAAGCTCCTTGTTCTACTGAGGAGCCTCCTGACCTGGTTTGCATCACTTGGATCTGATACAGACAGGTGCTTTGTGGAGCCACTCAGGGGCAGATGGATATAAAGGGTAGGGGGTCCTTGCCCAAATGTCTCTTAGCTCTGTGGCATGGGTGAGTGTGGGGTACTGGGAGCCTGTGTGTGGGTTCAATTAGGGGCCTGTCAGAAACATCATTGCTGCCACCCATGCCAGCTTCTTCTCCCTCCCCTGCTCCCACCTTGATGTCCTGTGAGCAGTAGATGTAGATGAACAGGGAAATCATTTGTAAGTAGCTAATGCTCTGCAGGATGCATGCTGGTATCAGGGACTCAATCCTCACCAGGTATAGAAATAAGCTGGTAAATGAAATCTGTTTTATTATTCAAATCCCTGAGTATTGATAGTAACACATTAACTTAATTTACAAGCAAAAAGAATAGTTTTGCCTGATAACAATGGTGTAATATACTATCCACATCTGTTAGTAAGGTCCTCTGGGAGCTTCTCTTTATAACTCTCTCTCTGAAATCATCTTGCTTTCGCTGTTGTTGGCTTTTATTTGATTACCCATCTTACAACAAGGGCAGAAATTATTTTGTTTTTCTTTTTTTTCTTTTACTGTCTCTAAGTGACCTGACATTTTTGAAAGACTGATCGTTTAAAATAAGATAATATTAAAAACTCGTCCCTCTCCAAAGCAAACCATTTAGGATGGACAAATTGCATTTAAAAACTTGGTTTGTTTTCCATCTGGCAATCTGCAGAAGAAAAATGTGATTCTTATTACCTTTTGAACATAGTCAGTTTTCTACAGAAAATTTTTAATTTACACAATTCTGTATTTTGCACAGACAAAATCAAACACTTTGCTTCAGTAGAGTAATTCATAGTTGAAATGTTCTGGAATGATTCCACTTAATCATGTTCTTCTTGGCTGCCTTGCACTATCTAGAGGTAGCTTATGACCTGGATTGCCTTGCTTTGCTCTGCCGTCTGTGTTGCCATGTCCTGTAGGAGGGAAAACCAATGACAAAAAATATTGGAGATACCTATGATGCTGGGCAAACCTCTTTTTCTGGTTATCTTGACTCTTTATTACTTTTATTACCACTTCTACTGATTATTGCTGTACTCTCTGCTTTACAAAATGTACGACAAAGCCTGTGCTGTGTAGCTCATAAAGTATCTGGCTGAAAAAGCAGAATGAATGAACCTTAGTAGAATTTGATGGACTTAGTCCCCCACAGTCATTGGGGGGATGCATGCACCATTGTTTAAGCAAGCTGAGGTTTTAGGCAGGATTTGAATGAGAAATAATAGTTTGATAGCTGTGGAGTGTTAATGAGGGGAACAGCAATTTTTGATCTGCCTGACAACAAAAATTCAAGCTCCTGAGTGAAAACCTGGCATCAGGGCAGAATATGTCATTTATTTGAAACTCATTCTGTATATAGTTAATATGTTTGTTCTAAGGATTTAGTTTTAGTAAAAGGCATAAATTATCTGGGAGATGAGGAGCTTTTGCAACATTAGTGAAGGTTACTGTCTACATGCTGTTTTCCTCTGACCTGTTAGCAGAGCTCTGGGTGCTCTGGTTAATGTGTAAAAGCAGAATCCCATGTCAGTGCTGCCACAGAAACAATAAAACTTGCTTGTGGAACCTGGAATTAGGACCTTGAGGAACATGTAACTATCTTCTGATTTGGGATGAATCCCAGTTCAGAGCCGTGGCAGAACAGGCTAGTGGCATCAGTATGAACTCCTGATGCTTCCTTGAAGGAAGCTGTAGCTTTTTAACTAGGAATGGTACAGAGACAAATATCACATCAGTGCCCAAGTAAGAAAGAGGCTTAAGAGGTGTTCATATGAACTGCGTGTTTTGGATTAGTAACTTCCTTTACTGTTGGAGAATTTCTGTTTATGAGTGTATTTAAATAGGTGTCTGATCCAAAGCTTATTAATACCTATGGAAAGAGTTTGAAATGGTTTGGATCAGGCCCTCAATGTGATCTACTCTGATGAAAGAAGATATTAATCTATGTGAAGCAATGAGATTTTTAAAACCCTATTGTCTTGTCAGTAGGTCATTTCTTGAGCTATGTATCTTGATTTTCAGACTACTACAGTCAACGTGTTTTTTTTTCTACAGGCTATCATTAAAACAGCTATAATTCCCAACTGTTCTTTACTGCAAGGTGACGTAAGGGAGCTTTATATTTTTGTTACTGGAGAAGTAGGCAGGACTGCTGAGAAGAGGGCAGGAAGGCAGCTATTATAATTTCACGTAGAAAATATGAAAATAATTTGAAAAACAGAGAACTCTGTGACTTTGGTTATTATATTTTCTGAATGGAATCTCATTGGAGCATGTTCATTTTACTCTGTTTTATTTTAAAAGTAATACTGTAAATTTAGGGAGAAACTGGTGGTATAGCTTCCAGATTAATGGTATTTTCTAAGACAGTTGCATTCTATTTAATATGTGTAGCTGAATTTTTTCTAAAGCAATTCAATCTAAATACCTTGTAGATCTAGGTCTTAAGGTTTCATTTCCACCTGCAGTGATTGCTTTAGTAGATCGTTGGATAAGTGTCTAAAGAGCTTGGAAGGCAGAATAAGTATTTGATCCACCGAAATCTTCAGCTTTCTCTCAGAGAAAGATCAAGTTATGAGCAAATACTATTTTTACTGCTGCTTTCACGTGTATGAATATTACTGAAAATGCATCTATAATAATGTTCAAGGAGACTATTATGCAAGTATTATAATGTTTCTAAACCAGATAAAAATAATGTACTCAATAGACACTACAAACTGAACGCCAATCTAATTGCTCTCAACAGTATATTATATCACTCCCATTTGCACCTTGCTAATGATTTCAGATGTTCAAACAAGCCATTTTTAAACTGATCAAAGTCTATTGCAGTTCTAACACTGATTCATTTCACCATCTAATCAAGACTCTGACAAATTCCTAAGTACTCATTTCCTTGGAAGTAATTTGCAAGTGGTGCTACTCAGGGTATTATGAATTGGTGCAACATCCAGCTGCTTGTTAAGAAATACAGCATGAAGCCTGTGTTTAGAAGAGCATAAAGGATAAGCTCACTTGGCCAGACACATTTTTCACATTATGACAATGGAGCAGACTTCGCATGTATCCTTGAATGCGGCTTTGCACCTGGTTCTTTGTGTCTTTTGTAGATGTTGTTACAGCATCTCAGGATATGAATGCCTCTTTGAAATGGTTGACCAACGCTGAGGCTTGTTCAGAGGAGGGTAGAGATGCAGCCAGCATTTCTCTTGCACTGGCCTGTTCATGTATTTATGACAGATGTATGAAAGTTTAGCTTTATTGGACAGGGAGCCGTTTCTGTGTTTGCATATTTCCGAACCTTCTAAAATTCTTGCTAACTAAAATTCTCCTGGCCTTCCACCATTCCTTGTGTCAGAACCTCACAGTGCCTATATTTTTTTCAAATACTGCACTTGCACTGCAGTCTTGGGGGGGATTCCTTCTCAACCTGCCTGTAAGTTGTGCTCAGGCTGTCTCTTACAAAGCAGCTTGGACAACGGCCTTGGTTTTTGCAGTGTGTTCTTAAATGAACGTTTATTTGTTCCCTCATCTAACTAGGCTGTCTAGTGGCTAGTAATCACCATGTCTTTTAATAGAAACAAGACATTAGTTTGTATACAATAAAAAACTATTATTTTGACTATGGAGGTAACTAGAACTGTAAGGCTCTTGTAACCTTCATTTTGTACTGATGTTTTACCACCTCCTCTTTGTCTTTTACATTGTCTTTCCCCCCACAGAAGCTGTTTAGTTATGCATGCTGAGGAATTTGCATTTCCATTGAGCTGGACCATGTTGTACAGATTAATGAATTTCCAAGAATTTGATATTGCTGTTTTTGCAAGAAAGCTTCAAGTACACTTGTGTTTTAGTTTGTTTCTTCATTGTAATATTTAAGGTTGAAAATAGTTGCTTTTCATATCCACTTTGCTGGTTGTATTTGACAATGCAATCTCCAGCATTTTAATGGGTCTGGAATAAAAATCTGCTCACTGTACTTACCTGTCCTTTGTAAGTTTGCAGTAAGGACTTTACTGATGTCAGACCTGAGCTGACGTTGGTGAAGTAGTGTTTGTTGGCTTACCATTTCTGGGAAACAATTAGACTAGAATGACTTAGGATGCCTACATGCAAAATTCTTGCTGCTTTTTATCCCTTATTAATTTAAGAGGCATAATTCTATGCCTATGTAAGGATAGATACTGTGCTAGTTAATGACTTATCTACGGTGTTAGTCAACACATAATTTTTTTTTTTTTCCCTTAGTGATCTTTTTAAAATGCTTACAACTGAGAGGAGATTTTTAACTAGATAATAATGGTCTTTACACATCAAATTAAGTCCAAATATGTCAAGTTGTTTGATTTAGGAATGCTTTAAACATCAAGCCTCATAAAATAACACACCTCAAATCTGAAGACCTCAAAGAACTTTGCAGATACGAATGATTTAGAAACAAACTTCAGCGGAGGAAGATTTCGATTCAGAAATGCCTTTAAAAAGGAACCAAAGAAATTACAAAAATCCTGCAAATAGACTCTAATTTTGTTGTATCAGTTGACAATGTGGTTAAAATGTCTCAGAGAGCACAGAAAATGCAAAACCAGTGGAACTGTGGGGATCTTGCATCTGTGCAAGTCAGGACCACCGCCCACCTTCATTCTGGTTCCCACATGCATATGCGCTTTGGTGAATGTTTGAGAGTTCCCTTGCATGGGGAAGTGAGCACCATCCAGGTCAGAGGCTTTCATGCAGATCTTGTCGTAGTTATTCAAGATGTTGTTGGATCTTGGCTCTAATGGCAGATGCCTGTTGTTGGTAAGGGTTTGTTAGTCTTGTTGCACCAAAACCAGATGCAGGACAGGAGCGTAGTCTGCTTCAAAGGGCTGAGCAAGAAAATTTTTTTGGGAATGTGGATGGATTCTGACTGCTAGCTATAGGTACAAAGTTCATGACCTGCTTAAAAGGATGTTTTAAGACTTTCTGCAGAGCAAAAAATTTGAAGCTGCCTGCATTTAGATTTGTCCTGTGGAGAAAAAGGTTTATTCTTTCCTTTGGGAGAGAAAATTCTGGAGCTTCCAGTTTAATTTTTTTCTCTTCCCCAACATGTAGGAAATGTCTTTAGTGATCCAGAACATTTGAGAGTTGCATTTGCCCAGCACTTTTCTCCAATGTACTCCACTGGAAATGTCAAATAGTCTAGGTCGGATGTACACAATTTCCCTTGCATTGAGACACTGTGAATTATCACCTTGAAAAGACAGAATAATTTCATTAAAGAATTATTAGAGCTCAAAACATGTAAAGCACATTTTGAGGATCCTCCTTTCAAACCTAATACTTTGTCATCAAGCCTCATCTTAGCTTTTGTACAAACACTTCCTACCAAAATTAGGCTGAGGGAAACTGATATTTAATAATAAATGACATGAAAGAATGTCTGTATTGCGAAGTGAAGCTCAAAAAAATATTTGAGCCCCAAACTGAGCACAGAGTTTTCAACTTTACTGACAAGATTTAGCACATTTCACAATCATGCTCCATAACTGCAGTACATTCTTCAAGAACAGCAATAAAAAAAGACCTGAAAAAGGGTTGCTATGTAGTGCTGGCTTAAATAACATTTAATTTTAAAATATAGAAAAAAATGGACTACAAACTACAGATTTGGTGTAAATGAACTGGTGAGATGACTGAAAATACAGCTACAAATTCACGTGCGTATTTAAAATACTATTTCCTGTTAGAAGCCCAGTGAAATACTGAAGCATTTCATGAGAACCAGTAGGGTAAAGGCTGATTTAATTTTTTTTTTTTTTTAAATGATGATTCTAGTGCCATATTGAGTGATAAGCAATGTGATTACTAACACTTCCTTTAATCTGACTTTTCTAGCCATGAAATCTCAAAATATTGTGAATCACATTTACACTTAAAATGAAATAGCTTTGACTCTTGGCAACAGAGAGGCTGCATGGATGTGAAATAGTATAGTAACGGTAGCTCCAGTCACAAAATGGTTTTGTGGACAAGCTACCGTAAGCCTATTATGAAAAGAGCTACAGCAAGTTGTTATGGTAACTGGAGCTGTACAGTAACAGGGTAGGATTAAATACTTGATCCCCCCTCCCCCTCCATGTGGACTTCTCTGAAGCATTGTTTTCCACATACAAAGAAGAAAAAGCGTTTCAGAAGAAAATTAATGAGGAAATAGCCCAGTGAAATGTTTGTGTAAATTGGCTGTTGTACTTTCATGAAAGTATCATAAATGATAGGTCTTGCCTCCTTTCAGGCAGAGATGAATATATTTATTCCACTGAAAGTCAATGTTTGTTTTGGTTGGATGTTTGTTTTTAATACATTGTTGCTTTTTGCTGTTCCAGTTTTATTATTTCTGGTATGGCAATCCTTTTATTATTTCCATAGTTTTGCTTAGAGGGTGTTTGCATCATGAAATGTCATGTCCCTGGGAAACTGTGCTTATGTTCTAATACCACTGCAACAGGTGACCTGGAATTTGGAAGGACTCAGAAAAGTGGTGGGCATGACTAATGGCACAAGACATGGGCTACTACCTCTGTCTTTCTTCCAGAACCCGTGGCAACCATGTGGCACTCTATTTATTCTGAATTCTCTTTGATAATGATATCTTTCTTTCATAGCTGAAAACTTGCTTCAACCATGTGTAACAGTGACACAAACATATTTTTCTATGATTGTTTTCAGTACAAGTCATTTGTTTGCCTCCTGCTTTTGTGTATAAATGTGTTAAGCCTGTTTTTATCACTATTGTTGTGCCTGTTGCATCTCTTTCTTCTGTGTTAAAGCATTATTTCTGAGGGACACTTAATTTTTTTCAGCAGTATATCACAATGTTTGGTGAGCTCCTAGTATGTCCCTTGATTATGAGAATTTGGGTTGCTTTTGTTTCGTGAAGGATTGTACTTTTGTTAATTCTGCAGAATAAATATGCTGACAAACTGTAAAGCACATTTATCGAGTTCTGACTCTGCCTATCTGAGGCTTTTCTGCATTTAAAATACTTCTAATATGTTGCTAGAATTGCTGAAGTCTTTAGAATCTGTATTAATAAACAGGGTCTGCAAATTATCTTGAACCTACTGGTTACAAACTCAGTTGGATTAGAACTGGTCAATTTTATTGTGGGTATTTTTTTCTAAAGCGTTTTACTCTTCACCTTTGCAACCCACTTGAATTATAGCACTGCTCAGAAAGAGGAGTTAAACTTCACTGGCCATCAAAGCAATTCTCTGGTACCCAAGTAGACTCTCTCCTCTTTGCAGTGAAAGGCTGTAGCTATATAAACCACTACAAATCAAAGGTCGAGTTGACATCTTGCAAAAATAAAGGGGGTCTCTGTTACGTTATAATTTCTTATTTCTTGTAGCGAATTCCTCTCTGCAGATGCATAAATGTAAGCATGTGCCACTTAAAAATTTAGGCTTGCTGATTAGGGAACATAAAGCAGACAGTGTGTATCTAATATGCCAAGAAATTAGAAAAGAATAACAATGTAGATTGCAAGATATCATCCTGATAGAGAATGATAAAATATGCATGGTTCAGATGACAATGACACAAATAAAATGCAACATTTTACAGAAGTGAACCACAGCTCCTGATATAGCTCTGGCACTAGCGTGTGAGTGGTGATTATTCAAATGTCTCCATGATTAATTCAGTTTGTATTGATGCAAATAATCCTAGAGGAGACCTGTGAGAGCAAAGGCATTTTGGTTCTGTGGCTTTTCATTGATAGCACAAAACAGCAACGAGGAAAGTCATTTTCATGATATTAATAATGGGATTACAGAATCAGGTCATTTAAAAGAATGGTGCTGACTCAGCTGTACTAGTGCAGGGTTGAACGTAGAGATTAATTCTTGAGCATGCTACAGAAAAATGTGCTGCTGGATATCTCATTGCACTAAGGCGTATTTCCTCCTTTGTAGGAAATATTTAAAATGACAGCAGTTGATTTGATGCCTTCTTCCCTGCTGTTAGGAACTCTTTTATAACATCAGAGCTCTTTCTGTTGAAGTATTTACCTTTACTCCGTAAGAGGGGGCTTGCCTTTCTCCCTCCTCCTTTTCAGGAACTGAAATCTGTTCCTTCTTTTATAATTCCCTGAAGGTCAGTGAAAGTCTGAAGGGATCATAACTGCTCTGCCTGAATAGCTGTCTCAGACAATGAATCTTATTAAAATCAGTGATAAGAGGGAGCAAACATTTCCTTTTTGTGAAAGGACGTTTTCGTAGATGTCACTGGAGGCTGGCTCTTGCTACCTTAGGTAGTTCTAGTGTTAGACATCTGTGCTTTTATTTTGCTTTTTTTATAAGGATCAGGCCAATAAGCTTAGCAGAATTCTGAAAGGTGATTCTTTGTTCCTTTGCAAGAGTTGCCATTGATTTAATTTTTTTTTTTTTTTAAGGTGCAAGTCACAAATGCACCACATAGCAATTTTGTTCCCTATGTTTAAAAATACAACAAGGCAAAAAAGAGATGTTTAAATCAAAATGCCTAAAAGAAGCCTCTACTTGTTGGTTATTTTTTTCATGTGAGTTCTTGGAGGCAGGCTTAAAGAAATAGGGAAATAATTTTTGTGCCTTTGCAGTGTACTTTTTCTGCATTAGTGATATTTTTGCTTGCTTTGATGGAGAAAACAGAAAGAGCCCCCTTTTTTTTTTATTTTGTGGAACTACAAAATTAAAAATGAGTTGAAAGTGAAACATGCATTTGCCCCTTTATTATTTATTTCTAAGATTGCATTTTTCTGATCCCAACTAATTTATATTTAAGTAATCTATTACTTATTTCCAAAGTAAATGAGAAAATAATGTAACTTAATTTAGACAAAAACATTGCTGTATTAAATGGGATCAGTTCATCAGACTTTAGTTTGAGCTTGTTGATGACCAGGAAAAAAAAATGAGAGAGCAAAGGGTATTAGGAACATCATATATTAATTAGGTGACATGAATATTTCTGAGATTCTGTAACAATGCTGGAAGCTGGGAGACTTATTTTCCTTCTTAGCATCTTGGGTGGTGAATAATTGGGCTACTTTGGCCTGCCTGCACTTGAAAGTAAAGCTCATCTTTTCTTGCTGAGAGTTGTTTCCACATTTTGTGTTTTAAAATAGGTCAGATGCGTGCCATCCCCTTCGGCTCTGTATTAAGTCACATCGCATCGCTGCAACCTCACCATCTTCTCTGAGAAAGTTGCAGTTTGCTGTCTGGGAATACAGGCTTTGGCTGGGAGGATTGATTCTTACCAAGAGTGCGGTGTGATAGTATCAATCCCACAAGGACTTGTTCCACAAGTATCATGGTAAGTTTCCTTCCCAAATGCCAAGATATTTTTTTGGGTAGGATTTGCTTGGGAGGTTTGTGATAAAGCCTTTGATATTGATTCAGATTATCTGTCTCTCCAATTACTCCTGCCAGGTTGGATTAGTACCTTGGTGCATTGCCAAGCATGGCCCCTGCTGTCCTGCTGGTGCCCAATGCATAATAACCCCATATACTCCCTGTTCAACTTCACTGGCCTCATTTGACCTCCTCTGGCTGCAGGTCTCCCCTGCTCCTCTAAACTGCATTGGAGGGGGTTAACACCATCATCTGCATTGCTGACTAGCTCCTGCAATTGAAAAAGAGTGAAACGCAAATGTAATACAACTTTCGAAAGGCTTCTTCTACTCTCTATCACTGATGTTCAGAATCCTAAGTATGGTCCTGCTGCCCCAAGGGCTGTCACAGGTCCACATGCAGCCAAGGGGGAATGGAAGACAAGAGTCTTGATTGTCTGTACTTCCCTGGCTTGGTCAGATTTTTGAAATGAGGTTCCCTCATGAATTGATCATAATTTTATGAAAAACAGTTGAATATCAAAATAGCACCGTGTCACCCTGTGCTACGCTTCTGGTGAACTAAACGGGGGTTCTGTAAGTACTGAATGCTGAGATATGTGAGATTTGGCTGCATCCAGGACAGTTGTTATAATTTATCTCTGTGCTGAAGGAATGGAAATTGGTATATTGCCTCCAAGTTTGCACAGGTGGAAGAATGATGTGGAAGAGTGAGTCATATCAGTTTGAAATGGGAAAGGGGGCTAAAAAGTGTTGTTTTAACGTTTGCTTTTCCTGTTGATGTGGCTCCATTTTTAACCACTTTATTATTCTCTGTAGTTATTTTTTTGCAAAGACATTTGCTAAGGATTAGGTTTTGTTTGGTTGCAAATATTATATGGCAACTGGAAGCCTTTTTATGCAGTTTTCAAAAGCTGAGAAGCTGGTTGTCAGTGGGTGAAAAGTTCTTTGCTGGTACTGTAAACTGCCTTTCATTAGGATGTTGTATATTTAATGTTTGCTAGCCCAATGGGGCATGCAGAATTTCCTGCTGTGGTCTTATGTACAAATTTACTGGAGAAAGCATTGGAAAATATTGCTGATGTGCAGCGATGCATGGAAAACACGTTTATATAAAAGTGATGGAAATCCTCAGGAATGGTTGTTAGACTAAAAGCCAAAACCTTTGTGATTCTAGATGAGTTAACTGTACACAGATATTGGCAGGTATGGTAGATGTTAGGTTTTATCACTGCCTTTGGGCAGCCAGAAAACTTTCAAATCCAGAATTAAACTGTTTTTCTGGTGGAAGACAAAAGAAAAATACTGTTTTCTCATTTGTTTGCATGCATGTGCAAAATTACAGAACCGCGACTGTAAAATGGACCATACAGCTTACAAATAGAAGTTCTTCTTTCAGCTTTACATGACATTTTGAGATGTGCTGCCTGTCATAAAACTTGTCCCAGCTTCGCTCTGATAAGCTTGTTACTTGTTAGTGGGTGATGTATTTTTTTGTTTGTTTGTTGCCATACTGGAAAGGTGTGGCTCTCTGAAGGCAGATGTCAAAATAGCCAATGAACTGGATGCATTGAATCAAATAGGTCTGATTGAGGAAAATATGGTATAGTTCAGGCTAGAGGGGAGCTGCCAAGTTCTAAACTAAAGCTACTTGAGTGGTTTCCTGAAGTCAAAATGTCCAGGGATAAAAAAGGCAACTTTTAGACCAGTGACTGGAAAGGAAGTCACTGACATAAGAGCTGAAAGGAGGACATCCTGTGTTGACCTCAACTTTAGCTGGTATTTGAGGGCCACTTTGCAGGCCAGATACCGCTACTCTTGCTTTAACAGTAGAATTTATCTTAAAAATACATTCAACATTTTAATTTTTGGCATTTTAGTTTGATAATGAAATTGTGTCTCTGGTTATTCTGTTGACACGTCCACTTCAGATTTTACTTATAAATCCAGATCTTGTATATATTTACTCCAAGACAAACATTAGTATCAAGAACACTTCGCTTCTGCTAACTGATCTCTCGCATGGCCCTCAAGAGGGTCAGTCCTCTTCCAGACCTACTTAAAGTTTACATAGAGATATTAAGAAGATCCGTTAGGATGGCATAGCTGACTGTGATGTTATGCAGCTTGACAATATCTAGAAAGAGCTGAGGTAAGATATGAGCAAGTTAATGCATGACATACTGCACTGGTCAGTTGTGTAAGGTGATGTGACTCCCATCAAAACGATCCAGAGGTAGGTGCTGAAAGCACAACTATATAGAATGCAAACAAGACACAAGGGGTTTAGCGTAAACCTAAACTGTGCTTTGAGTTATTTTCAGCCAAAGCACAGTATTCTCTGTGGGGAGGATGTATTCTCTGTGTGAGTTCTTGCATAGTAGCATCTGAAATACCCTCTGTCATTTCCTTTATTGTCTTGTCCAGCAGATGAAGTCTTAGCTGCAGCTTTGGAGTCTACAGCAATACAGCATGCTTAAATGTGAAACCCAGGGCACAGACATGTTTCCATTAAATATATACATAATTTTCTTCTTGAGAGGGTCTGTCAATGGGCACCAGGATGGAATTCCATTTGAGGGAACTGGGCTGGCTTGTAGTCATGTAGAGGTTAAGAAGTTATGTATTAGATGTCTACAACTACTTTAGGAGAGCAAGTTATGAAAATAAGAGTGCCAAACATTCTTGAGAAGGTATAGATGATATAATGGAGGACAATGGCTACAATTTCTGCATGGAGAGGGTCAAGTTAGCCATCCTTTCTTCTTCAGGATTGCAGCACCCAGTCAGGTGACCATCTTTGGAGATTTCCTACAGATAATCTGATTCAGTTCTGCTCATAATCCTGCTTGGAGGCTAAGACTGAACTGGAGAGCTTCAGAGGTATCTTACAAACAGTGTTTCAGTGATTTCCCCCACCCCCCCGCTATCAACTTGATGCAATTCGAACCCCCCAAGACCCTAAAGGTCCTTAAAAGTTGGGTCCATTCAGCACTCCATCAAGTACAAGTTTCAGAAGAAAGCCTTCAGACATAAATGGTTTGGCTCTCCAGGTTACTGTTGCTCTTCAGTATGAAAGTAAGCTGTATTTCAGCAGAGTTGTTTTTTTTTTTTTTAATATATCTATAGAAACCATGGTGGGAACTGCTGCTTGAAATGGGAAGTATACTTTTTTTTGACCTTGACTTCTTTAATATAAGCACACAGCAGCATGTATATATTTATGCAGGGAAAAACAATCCTACCAGATCATACTTTGCATATGTAATTTGGTTACAGGGAAGAGAATGAGAGAACAAGCTGCTTGTGGCAATTATAAATACATTAATTCATTACTGCATAGCACTTCTTTCTGTGGTATGATAGGGTGTTTTCAAGTCTTGTAGTACAGAGTCTTATTGTCTTGGTTTGACCTGATTAACCAAGGATCTTTTGGGTCCTATTATCTTTAATCTGATTGCATTTTAAACTATTTGGAATCTGCACTAGATAAATTTGAAATACACCACTAAAAGATGCATATAAGAATGGTGTTGGTTATTTTCTCTCTCTCTTTCTTTTCTTTTTTTTTTATTTGGTTAGTACTGTATGAATGTAAAAAAAAAAAGTGATTCCTGGTAAGTGTCTGTGAAGGTGACACTGACGTAGAAACTCAAAGCAGAGAGACAAAGCCACTTGCCATGGGCCACACAGCAAGTCAGATGCTTCTTTCTCTTCATTAATTCTGATGATAAAATGGATGCAAAATCAATTCTTATGCTGATCTGGAACAGCTGTTGAAGATCTTTTAACAGAACCCAAGTAGGAATAACGTGAAGCCAAAATAGCTCTCTAAGTAACTAGACACAAATTAATAAAGCCCCAAAATGTAGAGTCATAATATGAACGCTGATTTAATTCCAAAGAGAAGAGAAATCTGAGAGGAATTAAAATGTTCTTCATATGTATGTGCAGTGTTTTCTATTTAGGAATTTATATTCTTCTCATCAGTATAAATGCTGAATATCTGAGCAGGCAAGATTGAAATGATTTCTGTGGGGGAGGAATGGGGAAAGCAGTTAGAAACCATGCCACGGATGATACTGCCCTAATTATGAAGACATTTTATCACTGAGGTTTTCCAGCTGGATATATTTATTGAACCTCAATTGTTTTGGGGTTTATATGTGATAGTGATGACTGAAGGACTCTATTTTATTTTATTCTTTTGTTTTGTTTTGTTTTTTTCAATTGTGCAGCTGAAAATGTTGTAACGGTTTATTTCCATTTGACTTCCATACTGCAGTACAATTTCTTTCCAGGAAAGCTCTGCAAAAGAAATTAGCTTATCACAACATATCACAAAAGACAGGTAGATCCCTGTACATCAGAAGTAATATTCAAGCATCTGAGAAACAAACTCTTTCATACCACTGCAGTGTGAAGATAATCAGGTAGTGAAAAGCAGAGCTCAGTTCGGATGTACCTTGTTTTGGAAGGGAGGGAGAAATATGTCATTCAAATAAAAGTCAGGTAGCCAAAAGCTTAGGTAATTTCAGGTTTTTTTCATGTAATTGTTGACAGGCTTTTGGGTAAGTAATATCTATTTATTTTTGTGATTAAAAAAGGGATAATCCTTCTTTTTCTTTCACTGTGTCACGGAGCACTGGTGATTTGTTCACCCCTGAGGAAAACATGAACCGTTATGATGATGTAAAATGCTTTGTCTGCATGTGGTTAAATAACTGCAGTTTTCAGCAATACCTATTGCTGTAGCTGCTTACTTTGATGCAGCCAGCTGTAACTCTATGGATGGATATCAAGCCCTGACACTCTGTTCCAAAGCCTCAGAAGAGGTAAATCTATTCCTTAAGATTTCTTTTCTCACATCTAAATAGGGTCATAGGGTCTCATTATTTCTCACTGAGTAGAAGAAAGAAGGTGTGGAGTCTGCAGGGCTGCTGATGGCCCCTAGGCAGCATCTGGGCCCACTGTGTTGGGCTGATGGCACTGCGAGCATCCTGGTGGGTGGGAGCTGGTGCCCAGAGCTGATACCAGAGTGCTCCAGCCTCTGTAAAAAGATCTCAGTCAAAGCTGCCTAGGTAAGAAGGCTAGAATGGGCTAGTACTACTTATGTTACATCAGTCTAGGACCTCACTGGCTTCACTTTTACTAACTCATGTTCCCAGAGATGCAGAACCCACTTCAGCCACGGAAGTTTGATGAAATCGACTGGAGGGAGAGAATGAAATCTTTTCACATGAAATAAAACCTGCCAGAAAATTCTCTGTGCTCACCCTGACAGTGCTTTATGAGGCTGGGCTGCTTCCTGAAGTGTGCACTAGGGGGCACTTTAAGACTGTATTGAAGGGAAGCAGAAACCTGCAACACTAATTCCACATCATCATGAGCAGAGTAAACAGTCTGGTGCAAAACAAAATATAAAAAAACCATAAGCAATTAAATATGTATTTAGCAGCAAGTGTGATTCGATTCCTGTTTTTTTCCCCCAGCAACTGCACATGCTGAAAGTGGACATGCAACTGAAAATTACATTCTTGTTCTAAACAGATTGTATCATTGTTGTCTTGTTCTTCTAAACAAATGGACTTTGCTTTTCAGCATCTAGCCAAATACAGGATCAGATGCTATATTTTTTCGTTAATCAGCCTCTGTCTCTAAGCTATCTGTGATGGTAGGTTTGCAATTTTTTTGTTTCTTCATAGGAACTGTTGAAATTTCTGTTCTCTAAAATTCTTGTTTGTTTTATTCCTTTCAACTGGTTTTATCTGACTTAAGCCCATTCAGAACTAAAGTTCTCTTCCAGAAGAGTCCTCTAGAGTGTTTCCTGAGCATGAGAAACTGCTTTTGCTGCCATGTTAATGTCTGTTTTCCTGCCAGGAGTATATCTTTGCTAAAGTCTTTGAATTCTTTAATGATTTGTCTTGTTAAGCACCATAGAAGGACATAATAATTGTAGCTCCTAATTCTAAGTTTTTTTCCTGCCAAATAGTTTAGGAAATCTTAGAAGTAATCAGTTTAATTTGATACATGCAGATAAACTAATAGAAGCATGATTTTCTTACACATTTATTTCCACAAAATGACAGACCATCCCTTTGCTAAAATTTTGATTTTTATAGTATCAATAAGCTATATAAACTGTGAAAAGGTAGATAAGAATGAGCCACTCAGTTCTTTGCAACAGGAAAGTGTACACTACAATACTTGAGATCAGCTGATGCCTTGCAATAGTCGATTTATACTGGTTAGCATATAAAATAGCCAGATAATAAATGCAAACTTTTTTTGAGTATCATTTGTGGGCTATGTTTTTACTGAGCTTTTTTTCCTGCCTCTACTATGCATATGACTGCAGTTCACCGTTTCCAAAAACAATGCTTTTGCTTATTTTAAGAAGCTGGTAGAACTGTTCAGCATTATGGGATGCACTATTTTTAAATTTTTTTTTTTTTCTTTTCCAGAAAATGCTGTTTTGGTGAAGCTGAAACATTTCATGGAAACAATGATTTTAATAAAACTTTGTCAGGAAGATGTCTCAGCATCAGAAATACTGCGGTAGTACTAAAAATATATTCACCCTCGAACAGCTAATAGCCAGTCACTGAGGGATGAGTGTTGCTTTTAATTTGCTATTTATGCTGTGCAGAGGCCTCTATACAGCCCCTACATAAAGGGTTATGTAGCAGTACCTACCTCAAGTACAGTCCAAACCTGTTCTATAAACTTATTCTAAGAAAAACCTGAACAAGTTAGAAAACTAATGCGATCAGAAAGCTCTGCAGGCACGACCCAAGGGCTGCTTTTGGCCATAGTATCTGCATAGACAGATGCCTGCTCTGAGCCAACTTCAGCCTGAAGCTTTCAGACGTCTTAGTGTGCAGCTATGCCTGCAATAAAATGTCTTGCTCCTTGCTCCCCATCCAGGCATGGGCAGAGCTGTGTGTTAATGGGGCTGCTGGGTGCTGAGCTGGAGCAGGCTCACAGCTAGCTGCTTTGGGGTACAAGTGGGGCCTACACGTGCCTGTTTCCTCTGAGCAGAGAGGAGGCATATCTTTACAGTAAACAAGAAGAGTGTACGACTGGAAATCGATAGGTTGAACTTAGCAGATGAGGAATGAGGTCTAATTGGTGATTAAACAACACAGTGGTTGAAACAATTAGAAACAATTTCTGGAGGAAAGCTAGATTGACGAGCTTGAATTTCACAGCTCCGGCCACATCCTGGTGTATCCCTCAAGATGTTTCTGAGCTTTCGGTAACCTGGAGTTGGGAGAGAGACAGAGACTGATCAGACAGAGTAAGAAGGGAATTGTAGGGGATATTTTGGTTAATGGGCCTCAGCTGTCTGAAATTCATGTCTTTCTTACAGGCTCTATAGTCTGCTCCCTTTGTCTGTATGTCGATGATTTAGGTGTTAGAGAATACCATTCTGGTGATACTGAATTAACTATGCCTTGTGCCAATATGAGGCTAGTTTTAGACTTTCTATTTCAAATATAATTTATTAGTATTGCTTTGGAAGCATAGCTCTTGAGTAAGCTTCTCAAATAGGTCTTCCAGTCTGCACTGAGCTGCTGTGATTATGCCAACAGCAACGATTATCTAGCTGGTTTAAAGCTAGCTTTGGTGTGTTTATGCAAACAGCAGTGATATTGCATGTCATTCTGCGTGTGTGCAGGTATGTGTGTATATATATCACATAACTGTACACATGGTGTTATAAGACTCCCAAACAAATATTATATGTTCAAACTTTTTTATTTTGTAGGTGTTTCTTTTCTTGTTCTTTTTTGTTTTTAAAATTAGCCTAATCCATCCCACAGAATGCCTTGCTCTCTTAAAAAGGACTTCTGGTAATACTGTCATCATCCTCTGAAATCAATGCGCTTGATTGTACAAAAGATTCCCTCATAAACCAAACCAACCCTCACCTGGAAATACCTTCCTTTAGATTTCTACTTCTTTTTTGCTTGTTTTTCTGCTTTCCATAGGATGTTAAAAAATTCTAATGGCTGCTAAGAAGGTAAAGTGTGCAGACCTTATAACTGATTTATTGTAGTGCTTGATGTTGTAAAGGGATAGTAAAGTCATATTAGCCCCATAGTAAATTTTTTTTTTTTTAGTTAACATACTCCACTCAATTAGCCCATAAAACATTGACTGGGATTCTGGAAACCAAATGTCAAGTTCCTGCTTAGTTTAATTTAGAGCAGCAGAGTGAACTTCCATCTCTGCTTTCCTTTGCAGATGCCAGAGTCAATGGGTCAGTCTGAAGTGGAATTTTCTTTTCTTGGAGCTTTCTAGGGGAATGATTTCTAGTTCAAACCAGTGTGGAATAAAATAATTGGAAAAAATATATATATTTTGCAAACTAGACAGTCATTTTTGTCCATCTCTGGTTCTAGTGAATATATTTTCAACTTTCCTAATTCTTTTGTTAGCAAGTACAGTCTTGTATGTAATCAAGAGTGGAGAAAGGACACAAAAATATTGCAAAAATATTTCAACACAGAAAACCTTCCTGGGGAGTTTCCTACTCTCCACTGTTATATTATGAACTCATTAGGTTTTTTTTTTTTGGTGAAGTTTGAAATCCTCAGTGGCAAATTATTGTAAATCAGAGTAATTCTTCCTGCAAGTTCCACTACCGGCAAATATAGCTTTGAATCTGTAGCTAATTATAACATCTCTGTTATCGCTTAAGCTTTTTAACTGAAATAATCTACTTCATCAGCAGTTCCCAATGTTGCCAGCGCAGTGTGGCATACATGTGTTCCTACAGTACTCCAGGGCTTATAGGTCATGATCCTCTTCTGTTATGGATGTGAATGCACTCTTGTAATATAACTAAAACAGATGAGTGTTCCCATCAAGTGACCACAAGTGTACACATGACATGATGAAAGGTCCCTGCACTTCGGTTATGTGTTTGGAAAAGCAACTAAACTGATTACAGAACCTCAGACTCATTGAGGTGGGAGGGGACATCTGAAGATTGTCCAGCCCAGCCCCCCTGCTCCAAATAGGGTCAGTTAGAGCAGTTTGCTCAGGGCTGTGTCAAATCTGATTTTGAATATCTCCAAGGACCAAGACTCTACAACCTCTCTGGGCAACCTGTTCCAGTGTTTAATCTCCTTCACAGTAAAAATGTGGTGCTTTTTTTCCTTTCTTTTCTTCTGTTGGTTGAATGTTATTTCATGTGTTTGAATGTGTGGCTGTTATCACTGAGAAGTGTCTATCTCCACATTCATTACTTATACCATCAGGTGTGAGCCTTCTTTTCTCCGGGTTGAAAAGTCCCATCTCTCTCAGCCCTTCCTTACGGGAGACATGGTCCATTCCTTTCATTGTCTTCATTGACCTTAAATGGACTTGCTTCAGTATGTCCATGCCTTCCATGTGTCTCTTGTGCTTGGGATTCCAGGGCTGGACACAGCACTCAGTAGCTTCACCACTGCTGAGTGAAGGAGAAGAATTACCTCTCTCAGCCTGGTGGCAACACCCTGACACAAACCAGGAGACTGCTGTCTGCCTTTGCCACAAGGGCACATTGCTGGCTCATGGTCAACTTGTCCACTCCCTCCTTTGCAAAGTCCATTTCTGCAGAGCTGCTTTCAAGCCAGTTAGCCCTCAGCCTGTGCTGGTGCATGGGGCTAGTCCTTCCTAGATACGGAATTTCTGCTCTCTTGAATTCCAGGGCTGTGATCTTGATCTTTGACTTGTTCTCTTCTCCATGGATCCTGAGCTCCACACCTTGTAGTCAGGGCAGTTGAGGCTGCTCCCAACATTCATACCTTCGATCAGCTCTTCCTTGTTTCTTAGTATAAGGTCCAACAGAGCATCTCTTCTTGTTGGATGATCAGTCACTGTTCTAAGGAAGTCATCTTCAATGCACACCCAAAACACCCTTGATTGGCTTGTGCCCTGCTGTATTGTCTCTCCAGCAGATATTGGGGTGGTCAAAGTCTGCATAAGGACCTGTGCATGTGAGGCTTATTGTAGCTGTCTGAAGAGGGCCACAAAATCCATTATTTCCTCTTGATCAGCTTGGTAGCAGACACTTGCCATATTACTGATTTTCGTTTGTCCAATGATTCTGACCATTAAGCTGTCAGCTGGCTCATCCTCCCATCTGGTGCTCTCGTGTCAAGGGCAACTCCACCTCCTCACCATCCTGGCCTTCCAAATCATGGATCCACCTGGATCCACTGTCACCTTCCTAATAAACCTATATCTACCCATTGCAGCACTTGAGCTGAGAGAGCTACCCCCTATGTCTCCATGATCCAAATGAAGTTATAGCTCTTTAACTGCACATAGATGTCTAATTACTTCTGCCTTTTCCCCATGCTGCAACCATTGTCGTACAAGCACTTCAAAGAGGTACCAGTTTACTGGTTTCTGAGAAAATGTATGAAATCTGCTGTCCTTTTGGCATTTCATTTGTGTACATAGACTTAGGGTCGCGCCTTCTGCCCAACTGCATTGACTGAGGTGTTGCCTGTCCACATCACTCTGTATACTTTACTTGTCAACGCCAACTATCACTTCCTTGCTCAACTGTGTGTGCTATCTCTCCTAACCCCCTTGACCTTAGCTTAAACCTCTCCTCCCCAGGCTGGCTAGCCTGTTGGCAAAGATGGTTTTGCCTCATTTGGTTTGGTGGATTCTGTCTTTGCAGTCTGCAGTCATCAAAGAGGATGCTAGGACTATGGGAGATAGTCCCATAGTCCCAGTCGCTGGTGGGGATTGTGTCCTGTGTCGTGTCCCCGCCACTTCACAGGCATATACAAAGATTTTTTTTTTTTGCCCCCCTTATACAAAAACTGCCTCTCTTGGGTACCTGCTGAAAGAGTGCTTGGCCCTTCCCAATCTGGTTAGGTCTGGAACAAACTTTGAGCAAGAATAGCTGCCACGTCTTGCTAGAAGCTGCTAGAGCTTGCTAGGAGCTGCAGCCTCCTGTAGCTGTCCTTTCCTGGCAGCAGCAGGAACAGTGATGCTCCTGCATTCCCAGGAGTCCTTCAGCAGTCTCTGGAGTTCAGGAAGATCTGGAAGCAGAACCTAGAAACTGCTGTTGCAAACTGTTCTCTATGAATGTAACACTGAGGAGGTCAGCTACAAGCAGGTTGTAATTGCCTGTTGGAGGCATTTGTTTCCTCTCCTGTCTGTGCCTAAGGTGCCCCTTACTGAAAAACAGCAAGTGGAGAGGGAGATGAATTGTACTTGTGTACTACCTCTGAACCGAGGCTGTAAGTTTATTTCCAGACTTTATTTATTATATGCAAAAGGATAGGACATGGAATGAAAGACTTGCTTTCAATTTTGTCCTCAGCTGACTAGGTTTTTTTTTAAAATCTTTTCTGCATGTTTCAAGTTGCTCAGAAACAGCCTACTCTGGATTTAAGAAAACCAGCAATATACTTAATATTGTAGATGGCACAAGACTCTGCCTACTGCTGACACTTTGTACTGTTTTGTCATCATAAGTACAATGGAAGAGCACTCTTGTTGTTAAAACTTTTCTTTCCATCTGCTCATTCTGACTTTAAGCATAAGCCTGCTTAACACAAAAGGAAGGCATCCTATCTAGCAAGGAAAGGTTCGTGAGGGTTCACTGTAAACAAACTGATGAGATGAATGTAAACAAGAGCAGCGTGTTCTACTACAGATGGCTTCCCCTCCCTCTTGCCTTACAATTCCCACGTTCATGATGAAATATTTTAATTCCTTAAAATCCTATAATGAAATGTGAGTTGAGCAAGAAAAGGATTTTTTTTTTTTTGAAAATAAGGTTGAATTCTTTATCTGCTGCCAGTGATAATCTATGACTGAAGAATCAAAACCCAGACTTCATAGCTGACCTTGCTCTGGAAGGAGGTTGGACTAGATTACCTCCTTGCAATTTGAATTTTTCTGTAATTTTATGAATTATCTCCCATAAAAGATGCTATATTCTTCAATATAGCAGTGTAATATTTGACTGCGTCAGTATAGGTCTTAGCTCTGCTGTAAAAAATGTATCTTGCCTCATTTCTAACCGTTCTGTTGTATTTCTTCCAGAAATTGCTACTGAATTGAACTAATTTCTTTTAGAAGCTAATGTTCAACTACTTTAAAGATGGTAAGGGGGCTGGAGCGCTGACGCAGTGGAGAGAGATTGAGGGAACCAGGTTTGATTAACCTGGAGAAGAGACAGCTTTGGGGACGCCTAACAGCAGCTCCCTGTACATACAAAGAGGTCACCAAGATGATGGAGCCGGGCTCTAGGAGTCTGATCTTAGAGCTGACCCTGCTTTGAACAGGTTGTTGGACTGGAGACCTCCTGAGGTCCCTTCCAAGCTGAATTATCCCATGATCCTTACATAACAGGCTTTACATGTGTTCAGAAGGACAAAATTCCTGTTACAAAATCTTAAAGCTTAGCAACCCCCTTGGTAAGGATATATATAAGGCTCAGGACTCAGCTGGTGGGGTGGTTTGTTTGTTTTTTTTTTTTTTTGTGTGTGTGTATATGTGTGTATGTGTGTGTGAGTGTGTTTTGTTTTTAAACCTGGCAGTAATATGAATTTATTTAGGCTTGAATCCTTGGGTATCATGTTTCTTGCCCTCCTGATTGTGAAAAGAGACTTGACCACTATAACGTATGCAGTGATGTAATCTGAAGGTTGTGGAGAGAATCCAATGGAAGGAAGACTTGCAGCTGATAAATTCAAAGGCAATAATGATTGTTACCACTTTTGGCCCCAAGCAGAAAAGACCTTTTTGATGGTGTGGTCTCTCAGTTTTTTTTCTAACTGGGTATTCTGGTCCCTCCATCTGTCTTTTTTTTTATTTCAGGCTGTGATGAGCGGAATTGGGCAAGAACTCTCACCCTGAAATTGGTAATTGATGTGTTGCTTATGTAAGGAGTGATTAATAGCATAGCTTTTAATTTCTGATCTTCCTGCATCTCTGGATTTCATGCTTGCGTTTTGAACATGATTCAAACTTAAAGGATTTCTCTGTGGCTATGATAGATAGAGTTGTGCTCTCTTTCTTCCCTCCGCCAAAGATGAAATTGTGTAGAATTAGAAGAAAGCTGCAAAAATGTGCAGGATCCTTGCATGATATGCAGCATGATCAGGATTATGAATAATTTGAATTCTCTGTCTGTTTTCCTTACCTCCATTACTCAACCCTTATTTCCTCTGTTATATCTCAGCAAAACACAGATGTTTCACATTGCTGTTGCTGATGTCGACTTGCAGATATTCACAGTCAGTACTCAGTCTGCTGAAAAACTGGTGGAATCACTTTGAATTGGTATCATTGAGCAGTTGATCTTTGGCTTACCTTTTTGAGTTTCTTCTTTATTTCAAGGCTAAGTGGTTCAGAGAAACCAGGGTTGCTGCTTCGCAGAGGAGAAGGTACAAAGGTACCAGTTCCACTCCCTATCCTCAGCTATGGTTCATACATTTATTTTGTTTAAATGGTTTACCATTTAACATTTACCACTGTGTAGGGTCTAGGAGAAGCTGTTGCTTTTGTGGCTAGTGGAAATAGCTTGTGCTCCAGACTGTATTTCCTTGCTCAATCCAAGGCCAGATGGCGAGATGACTGGCAGAGCTTCAGTCCTGTTCATATCACTGAAATGTAATCTTTGGCTTGCTGCTTTCATTTATGGGTGAAACCTGGACTATTGATTTTTGCAGTGTTGGAATTGCCCGCGTATATTTGGAGACACAACTAGGGCTTTATTATTGCGGTGCCCTCTCAACTTTGTTAATGATCCCTGTAGTGATGAAGAGAAAAGAAAGTTTCCTCTCTTCTGAGAGCCTTCAGACATAGAGCATCAGACTGGATGTTTGCAAGTATACTTCCTTCTGATTTAAAGGAATATTTATAGGATTGCAGTGAGCAGGTTTTGCAAACTACAATCGGAAAAAGAAAAAGAATAAACATTTTTTACTTGCAGAAATATGTATTAGAGCACACAGTGTTCCTTCCAGATGAGTTCTAGGACATCTGTATGTTGTGTCTTTGTCTGGGAGAAGCGTCTCAAAGCCAAGCTGGTTACATTTTTCTTTCAGTCTTCAGTGGCTTTGACTTTCAGTTACTAAAAACTGATGCACAATAAAGGAATATTCTAAATCACATTTATTCTTAAATCTAAACCGCAGTGTTGTGAGCTAAAGATTTGTATTTATTCTTTCACATTTATAATTAAAGAGGCCTCTTTCTATCTCTAGGAACTTATAAAGATTAAAACGTACTTGATAAAAGGAAGAAAGGTTTTAAATGGATGAAATGCCTCAACATATTAACATTCTCTCTCTCTCATTCCAAAAAGTTGTTGCCTATTGTACTCACTCTGAAGAGCTTTGCAGATATTTTCTATTACTCTTTTATTTAAGCTTGGGTTGTTTTTTGAAACGGTACCAAGAAGGTGGCTGAAAGGAGGCAAAGCAGGGATTTAATGAAGAGCCTAATGCAGTACATGGCAGAAACTTTCTGCTATCTTACTTCCTTTTGCCCCTCAGATATGTATGTAAATATATGTATACCTCACCCCCCTTTCCACTGGCTTGTCCAAAAAATCCTTGTGTCCCATTCTCCAACTTCTTCATCTTGGATTGCAGCAATTCACGTTTCTTCCCTTTTTGCTGTATCCTCAGGAACTTTTCAACACTGTCCCTGATAGTGACAGTTCTCCCTTGTCCTTGAATCCTCCTGCTTCAAAGTAACAGTAAACTTCTGATATGAAGGATAAGACTTTAGGAGGGTGAGAGGTGAATATGGCAGAGAGGGATAGGAGAGAAGATGAAAAGGTTGAATGACATTTTCCTGGGAAATTTCCCAGTATAATTAGCCTGGGAGCTACTCCCTAAAGTTCTAACTATGAAGTAAAATGTAGGTGTGATAGTAACATACCAAGAATAAATATATCTCTCCAGCTACCTATGCAAGAACACAGGTAGCTAAAAATCAAACTCTCTGGGGGTTGATTGTGTGTGGTTGCCAGTCTGTCACTGCATCTCCGTTGCTGTATTATCGTGCATATCTGAGTAACCTGATCTAGTTAAGGATGTCCCTGCTTACTACAGGAGGGTTGGACTAGATGACCTTTAGAGGTGCCTTACAACTCAAGGTATTCTAGGATTCTGTGATATTGAAGCCAGCACAAAGCCACCCATGTACGTTTAATTCTCTGATGTAAACTGTCTTATGAAACCAGAGTCCTCGGCTTAACTTCTCCTTGCTATCAAATTAATGGTAAAGGTTGTGATATTCTAGTAGGTGAACTCTCACTCTGTCCTGTAAGTGGGAATTTATCCTTACTGACACTATAATCCTATGGAATCTGATAGGATAAAATCTTGGTCTGACTGACTTTACCGTATCTTTTGGAAATGTTCAACATCTACTTGGTCTCTTGGCCTTGCTGCCTTAAACACACAAGTGAATTCTGCACAATGCAGAAAAGTCCATTCCTAAACATGTGATGTATATCTAGAAACCTTATCTTACAAATTACTGTTAAATCATAAACAGTTCTGGAGACATGGTGGTGGTGCTATGTCCTGCCTCTCTAGTGTGCAGCCATTAATTACACAGATGGATTGTGAGTCGTTCTGGACTCCTCCTTTGATAGAAAAGGTTTGTGACCATTTTAGAATATCTTCTTAAGTATTTTGAGAATCTCTGAATAGCATTTGAACTGGTTGTTCTGACTTCAAGATATTTTTGAGCCTTTTTACATAGTGAAGACCTGTTGTTGGCACAATAACTCGTGGAATTTGCTGAGTGTCAATTAAACAGCACAATTAAAGTTAATTAGACAGAAAACAGCTAAAAGATCAAAACCAATACTTAGCTTACCAAATGAAACTGTAGAATATTGCATCTGGAAGATAAGTTAAATTGCTTTATTTTTGAACAAGATAGAGTTTCTACGAAATAGTTCTTCTATAGTATACAGTTCTATTTTTAGTCTTTCCCCAAGAGGCTGGCTTGAAGTTTATTGTACTGAGTTTTCTAGTGCACTTATTTCAGATCTCTTTAGTATCTTCCTCTTACCCTTTTTTATTTCAGTATTTCCCAGGAAGATTTATTCAGGTTGGAAACTTATTTTATTTTGACTTTCTTGTTTGTACTGCTGCCTCAAATGGCTTTTCATATCCTTTCACTTCACTGTTAATTTTATTTTCACCTGTTTAAAGCTATTTCCCTGAGAAGTTTGCAGGATTAAACTTTTGTTCAATAACAAAGAATTTGTCTCGGGTTCAGATGGTAACTAGTCACGTGTGTGTATGTCTAACAAGCTTGAGACTATGTTTATATTCCCTTGCCCTTGTTTACCTTTCAAGGGAGAATAACTTGAGATTGCATTTCTACAAAGTGTCTGAATCTAACATATTTATTTGGCAGTGCATTTACTGCAAATATTAACATAGCTTTAAAATTCTGTGCAATGACTCAGTTCAGTGCTTTGATTTTTACCAATATCTATAATCTTTACATATTTAAAGAACATTTTAAAAGTCTTTTTCAGTTGAAACTGAAATAATTTTGTAAATATAGTTGGAAATATTTTCGATTGCACTGGCAAATCATGGTGCTCCTATCTGGAAAAAGTGCCAGAACAGCAGCAATAGCATTGAAATAACCCTGTGCAAAACCCGTATGAATAAATGCTAGCAGAAATACATCTTGCCTGTGTTCTAAATTCATACTGGTTTAAAATGTTACACATCTTACTAACTCAAAGATGGAAGAAAGTATTCCGGATAAATTATTAGGCATTTTTAAAAGATGCCTAAGGAACTATGGGCTATGCTTTGCTCTCAAGAGCATGGATGGAAACTGATTATGGTAGAGCACATCAGAGTCTTTCAAGGCATGCTTTTGTTTTATTATATTGGAAAGACATACCATTTATAAAACTTTATGATAAGCATTACTTTTTTAGGTCCCTGTTGTGCTATTTGTTTCTGTAGGTCATAACTGACGATTTCAGCAATCTCCAACACCTACTGTTAATATCCTAAGTGTGCTTAAGCCAATCAAATGATAAGTAAATATCTAATTTAGAGCTAACCCAGAAATATTTTTGCATTCATTTTCCTGTTAGTAACTATAATAGGACTTGAATATACACTGTACAGTTCCTCTGATCTGTCAAACATGGATGATGTGTTTCTGACAATCCTCTTTGGACTCATGCTGTGATCGTAAGTGCTAGTAGGTTGCAGGACACTTCTGTGGCTATACTCTGCAAAGCAGGACTGCTTTTTACAAATTCATTAAACATTAATACAGACAAATGTGAAGTTTTATAGTGCTGAAGCTTTATTTGCCTGGACATGTATTTATTTTTTATTAATAATTTTTACCATACCACACATTTCTCTTTAGAATTTGAACTCTGAAAATGATTCCTTGGACTTAGTAAATGTTGTTTCATTTAAGACCAAGGGAACAAACGAAAACTGCTCAAATTTACATTTCAGCAGAATCTCATAAGTAATGCATGAACCGTATTTCAGAACTGACTTGTACAAGACCTTAAGTACCTTGTAACACTCATCACCTTCCTTAAGGAAACTGCCGAGAAGAGAAGTTCTTCCCCCTTCCTTTTCCAAACCACAGAAAATCTGGAAGAATGGTGATGGAAGCAATAATGGTCAAAAAATTACCCAAATTCTTATTTTTGAGTATCAGGGAATGTCCTGAATTAGTTAGCTGTTACTTATTATTATCTGTGTTACAACACAGAAAATACTTATATTCTTAATGCATGATGGCAAAACTCACTGTGAGGACTTTTCAGGTTGAGTTTATTATGGATGGATAAATTCACTACCAAGAAGCCTGCTGATGGAAACAACCACACCAGTTTAGAGCCCTTATGAAAGTTTCCTTCTACCGCTCCTCAGGTATTTTTATTTGCTATGTGAGGATTTGGGGTTCTGACACCAGTTTAAAAATGATTATTTTGTCTGATATGAAATTGTTTTTTCTTATAAGCCTACAATAATCCACTGTCACTGTCTGTCTGTTGCTATCTGAAGCTTATTCCTAAAGCATGACCTGCTTTTATAATAAATAAGCCCTTCCCATAATCTACTACTACACATCCTTTTGCATGTTAACATAATAGTATGTATCACAGATGACCTTTGTTATTCTGTATAATCCCACTGAACAGGCTCTTAAGTAACTTCAATACTTTTCATTCAAATATAGCTTCTCTCTTGTATAACATGTACTAGGTTGCCAGCATAAGTTCTCATGTGCATAAATGTAGTGCAAGCTTATAAAGGTCTGGCAGAAATGCCAAACCATAATCAATGAACGATGTGTGCACACAGATGCAGTATGAAGAGGAGGGAAGTTAAAGATTTCAATGACAACTCTAAGCAGCTACTGTTGACTTTAGAAATTCAAGGATTAAAATGATATCTGCATTGAAATGCTAACAAGTATGATGATTTAGACAGTGTGCCCTGTTTCTAATTATTATGCATAGCTTGCATATAACATAAGTAGTTGTAACCTTTGTGTGAAGAGCAAAGTCAGGAAATGTTAATCCATGGGGAAGCTATCGCTTCTCTCCAACTTCCATACAGAAACTCCAGCTAAAATGATTGCTCTTGTTCTTCAGTCCAGGGGAAAAATCATCCTCTCCACAGTTAAATATCTCTTTTTATGCTGTGTGTGCATTAGTCAAATTGATTTCCATGAGAGTTCTCCAGGCTGAGTTGTATAACATTATCATTCAGTGCATCTGCAAGGGAGCTGTAAGAGGGAAAAATGAGAAATGTTAGAAAAAAGGCCGTCTGAAAAACTCTAAGTAGCAACTTTATCAGAGCTGGCAAGACTTGAAACTGGAAAACCAATATACAGCATGTCTGAAAAGTAAATGTCTAGTGGGAAGGCCAGATTTTTATTTTATACTTCATTTGGAGCTCTGTTCTGCCTTCTCTCTTTTAGATAAGCTAGTTACCTGGCTGAGGCTAGTTAATGGGCTCAGGGCCACTAGGTGGACAAGAAAAGACTGCTGGAGCAGGTAGCTACATCACCAAAAGTTTCTTAAGACCACTTTAAGCAAAGATCTGTCTATAATGCTTATGCATAGATCTTGCAAGGTCTGTTCTGGCTACCTTTTGAATGACTCTATGGCAATCATTCCTTGACACTTCTGTGACATCAGTTATATGCAGTGGTTTCATCTGAAGAAAAACTAGGACTAGAAGAAACTCTTAAGGAGAGAAATACTATGTGACTGATCACAAAGTGCAAGCAGATTCTTTCAGAGAGTTCCTATCACTATTTCATAGTCTCATTACTATCCTCAAAGCTGTTGTGCTTTTCTTGGTTCCACCTTCATAGTTACCTCACTGAGTATTTGTTTTTATTTGAAAGGACTTAGCTTAAAGTAATCATGCCCTGATTTTCATATTTCTGCTCAAGAACTTGTGGTGGCTTTTTTTTTTTTTGTGCACATCAGTGCATACTGTTGCCATCACAAGTATTTTGCAGTTGAACAATTTCTTCTCACTGGACCCATTCTAAAGACTCCAGTTTTAAGTATTGCACTGCTTTGGCCTCTCAGTCATCCTTATTCAAGAAAACCAAAGAACACTAAAGAATGAACTACTTGTATTTGGAAATTTTTACGTATTACAGTGCATATCTGCATATCATAGCGTTCTCTTGTGTTCTGTTTATCTCTTATGTAATTTAGATGTACACTCCAGTGCATGGAGTGTATGGACCAGTGCAGAGGTCTTGTCATGCTAAATTGCTAACAAATAAGTGTCGTCACGTTTAAAGTCTATAATGTTCCCCAAACAATATGATTTTGATTACAGAGCCATGTCCAATGTTTATCTTTCAAATTCTGCTTCAAATTCCATTGTACATCCAATTGTAATATAACTACTTTGAGCTGAAAGGAAAATACTAAGATTCCTCTTGACTTTCTAGTCAAAAATGTAACTTCATAGCGTAATTTGATCTCTGAAAACAAAGTTTAAGTTAGTTCTGAAATCTTAGTTTCACATTTGCATGTGTTCACCCACTCTACCCCCAATTTCCCAATTTTGGGCTACACTACAGAACTTGTGGTTATTCTTCTGAGGAAAAACACATATTGAATTTGGGCTTAGATAATTCCCAGAGTCTTACAGTAGAAAGAATAGTTTACATTTCCTTAGAACAGCTTACGGCAATAACCTAGATCTTAGAAATAAACCTCATTTATATTCAAGAAGATAAAATATATACAGTAGCAATAACAAAGAAAAATCAATTAAAATATAAGCGAGTATCAAAGCTTCACAGATACAGATGAAGACATAGAAAGAACTGTGTCTGTGTTAGTTATATTAGGTATAATCTGAGCAAACAAAAGGTCTCTTGAGAACTAATCTCAAAAACTATAGGCACAAGAATAAGGAGGTGAAGACTTTGATCCCTACACAGCTACTTGGGATTTGAGCCGGACATGATGCCTACCAGGGTGAGCTAAATCTGTATTATGGAAATGCTGAGCTCTGGGGAGAAAGAAGTATGTTTGAGGAGAAGAAACTCTTTTGTGGCTTAGTTTACACTAGAGTGTATCCTGTATTTTAAAAACATATCAATAACTCAGGGTCTGAATCTGTAGCTGTACCAACAAAATCAATGCTGCGTCCTCAAACAGAACAGGATGAAAATTAGGTCTTTACAAGGCAGAAAAAAACACACATTAAAGAAATTCAAGATCTTGGCAGTTTTCACCAGGATTTATTCCTAGCAGTTACTTTGACGCTTCATAAACTGTTTTCAAAATTGTATTTTAATTGTTCATCATATTTTCCCAGTTGATGCCTTCAGATCAGGCTGTGGGTATGGATTTTTTTTTTTTAATCCATTTCATGTGGTTTAGACCCAGCCAGGAGCTGAGCATTGTGTCACCTCTCGCTCACCCCTACCCCTCTCTCCACAGTGGGATGGGAAAGAGATTTGGGAGAAAAAGACAGCACCCTGTGGGTTGAGATTAATGGGATGAAATCGAGCTGGCTGCCGGTCACCAGTGGTGTCCCTCAGGGCTCAGTTTTGGGGCCGGTCTTGTTTGGAAATTTTGTCGATGACCTGGTTGTGGGGATTGAGAGCACCTTCAGTAAGTTTGCAGATGACACCAAATTGTGTGGGAGTGTTGATCTCCTCGAGGGCAGGAAGGCTCTACAGAGGGACCTGGACATGTTGATCAATGGTCCGAGGCCAGTTGTATGAGGTACAACAAGGCCAAGTGCTGGGTCCTGCATTTGGGTCAAAACAACCCCTGGCAATGTTACGGGCTTGGGCATTAGTGGCTGGAAAGCTGCCTGGCAGAAAAGAACCTGGGGGTGCTGGTGGACAGCCAGCTTAATATGAGTCAGCAGTGTGCCCAGGTGGCCAAGAAGGCCAGCAGGATCCTGGCTTGTATCAGGAA
>JAAGNO010022409.1:139384-152374 GCA_033439905.1 Ceryle rudis
TTAGGTGTTTTTTGTTATGGGTATGGTTGGACTTGGTGATCTAGGAGGTCCTTTCCAACCATCAATATTCTGTGATTCTGTGAGATAGGAGAATTTAATAAACAACACAAGAGGAGAAGAAACACCAGTAATAACAATAATAGTAATGAAACAATACATAAAATGAATGATTTAAACCACACCAAATGCCTGGCCCTGACCTGACCTCACTGCACCAGAGACTCTGTGCACTGCCTAGCCTGCCCTCCACCTGAGATCAGTATGGTATAGAATATCCCATTGACTGGTTTGGTTGGCTATCCTGGCTGCGGCCCTCTCCCAGCTTCTGGTAAATATTAATCCTATCCTAGTCAAACCCAGCACACCATTTTATTAGTGGCTTTTTTTCCCCCATAACGTTGAACACTACAAGTATGTTTAACGTGTTTGTATAGACAGTCTCTGTCTCAAAACATGTAGATGACTGTCTCATTCTATTAAAAAAAAAAGTCCTGGGGTGGACTTGATACGTTAAATTTCAGCTTGTAGTAAATTTTTACAGTTGAGTTATAAACCTCTGGGAAATGGTGGGGTGGATTATCACAGAAATGTTAATACAACCCTAACTCCAGCAGTGATGTTGTAATATATACATCATTAAGTTTCCATTCTCACGGAACGCTTGGTGTACAGAATATTTACATTTATAGTACTATAGTGTATTTTACAGTATCCCTCCAGGTAACAGCAAAATGATAGTTTCACGAGGAAAATTATGTGACATTATTTTAATACACCCATGCTGATTTAAGCTCAGAGAAGCTCAGGAGCAGGATTGTCATAATGCTTCCCTGTATTAGCCTAGAAAGCATTCAGCCCCTTTTAACTGTTAGTTTAGTAGTTGCTTAGAGAATGGCGAGAATTCAGAGGACTTTTTATCCCTCCGGCTTCTACAGTAATTATACTGGATAGGATTTTTTTGTTAAAATAAATCCAATATTCAGACATGCTTTGTGTGAGGTTCAGATGCAAAGTAGGTTTTTTCAATGTGTTTTTGCTACGTGCTTGTATATTCACTGATTTACCTATGTAAACTAGGTGTCATTTACCCTCAAATGGCAGCAGATAATCTCTTTGCATTCTAACCATAGTCAGAAAAATTGTAAATGGGAAATTGTTACACTGTTTGGAAGGAGATAATTAGAGCTACACCACTTTCCTAGTCTTGTTTAAGAATGGCAATGAGCAGGAGGAAAAAAAAAAAAAAAAGGAAAGACCTTTGAAAAAGAGATTGTGATCTTTTGTCACCGAGGATGGACATTAAGGAGGAAAGAGCCATTAATGAGGGCAAAGAAAGACTCAGACTTACTAAAGTCAGTACAGGGCAATGAAACTTTCTGTGAAGCCACTTGCAGCAGTTGAGCCTGGTGAACTATTCTCTAGCACTTATGTTCATCCTGACCAGCGCTGACATGTTATTTCTGTTTTGTTTCAGTCCCTGAAGATGAAGACACATTTATGTTTTGGAAAATACAAGGGGATTTGCCTAGACAGTATAAGAAGCAAATTTTATACAAGTTACTGGATGTCTTTCAGATATTTTGAATATAGAGATTAATCTGGGGTTTGATTTTCAAGGGTGGGTACACTTTCACTCCTTGTGAACTGATCCTTCAAGACTGCACAAGGAGGGGGTGTGTGCAGGTGCTGTTTACATGATGCAGGTTAACTAAACATATAAAAACATTATTTATAACTAATCCCCGTGTTGTTAATTGTTATACAGCTGTACCTTAGGTTTGAATGTTCAGAAGTAATGTATTTCCACTAAGGTATAATGGTCCAAGTGAGGGTCCCATGTCTACTAAAAGGTAGCATGTTTTGTCCTCAGAATGCATGTAAAAAGGCAACTACTGATTGCCTCTAATGGTGAAGAAAGGATCTTGGTGAGTCTTTTGCTGTGAAAATACATATGGGCTAAGATTTTTCCCAGAACATATCTGAAAACCTGTTCTGTAGCATTCCACTGCATTAGTAATTTACTGGAGTTATGACTGTATCCCTGCAGAGCTTTGTTTGATCCAAAACACACAGCAGCTACCAAGTACTCTTCTGTAGAGTGCATGAAGCTATAAAAGAATGACATTTGAGTTAATTAATCTGTGGAAATACTGTTAGAGAGAAAGAGACTAATGTGGAGGACTTGACATATTCTACTTGCTTTCTGAAAATACTTTCATGACAAAAAATTCCAGCAACAGGCGTCAGTACCAGCAAATCACCTTGCTAATCTGTTGAGTTTTGTTTCTCTGCGTTCAAAGAGCAATCAGATATTTTCTGTTGGAATGACTCTCATTTTAAATTAAGGACAACAAAATAAGAACAGAAATAAAGCTCCATCAGAGTGAAAGAGCACATTTGTTTTTTCTTCACATCCTTCACTGAAACAAAATTAAAATGGCTGCTGGTCTCTGTGGACTACTCCAGTTTTTTAGAAGCTTAGCTCATGGCAACACCCGCAGCATATATATAGGTAACTAATTGCACTTCTGTTTACAATTGTGTATAGATGTTTTCCATTTTAATGAGATTTTTCTCTAAGTATTGTAATTCATGACTCATCCTCTTGAGATACTGAACCTTGAGATTGTTTCCTAACTATGCCCTCTCCTGGTGATGGCACTATCCTTCATAGTGAGGATGTAGGACTACCTGTGTGAGGAGCATGACCAGCATTTTACTTTAGAAGACGCAGACTGTTACTTCTATAGCAGGTGGAGATTCTCCCGAGTACATGGGAAGTGTGTTTAATGGGGCTGGGAGGTGATAGTCAGTAGAATAATCTCAGAGCTCAGATCTTGCTCTTTTGACAGCCAGCTGTCAAAAATGACTGAATTAAGCATCAAAACTAAAATAACTGAACTGAGAAATTATTCTAATGTTGTTGCTCTGATGCTTGTTGTGATTAAGCTTTGTCATTTGGAAACACAAAATAAAATGGTATGTCTTTCCACCAACACATTTAAGTTGCATGATCCTCTGCATCTGGTAGCTTACACCATCAATTTCATACAGTCTGTAAGTCAATCAGAAACACTATGCTTGTAAATCCTTCTCATTTTAACAATTTTTGAAACAAGTTTTATTTGTGTAATCTCAAGGGCAGATAGGATCAGATCCTTAATGGGGAGAACAGTGTTAATATTCAGAAATATGTGGAACTTCTAGAAATTATCTATGATAAATGAAGTTGCTGAACAAATTGAGAAACTGTGGGAGGGTACCTGTAAACATAGCCATTGTCATGTATTGTAACCTATTTTTACGCTGCTGAATGTGTACACTTAGACTCTGTGCGTGCCCAGGACACATTGTTGTCTTTTGATCTTATATTGGAAGAAGGGAAGAACTGTTTTGAGGCAGGGAGGAAGTGTGACACACTTCAGTAGGCTCCCCTGTTTAGTCAGTGAGGCTCCGTAGATGTGGATTTTTTGGAAGCACCTTCCCCTGACTCACGAGCAAGTCAGTCATTTGAAATAGCAAGCCAGAGGCCTCCAGAGCAAGAGCAGTCCACGTTCAGAACATATTAGGCATCAAATGGGACTTGTGAGAACACTAGTGGTCCTATTGTGGGAAGTAGGCTTGTCAGCACTAAGGGGTGGTTTCTAATGGCACTAGTACATATTCAGGAAGAATGAGCCTTGATTGGGTATTTTTTCTCTGTATATATACTTAAAGATTCTGTACCTATCATGTAGCTATTTATTTTTTATACTACGTACCTTTGCGCTCTCATAGAAGAGAGATGGTTTTCTGCAGTGGAGTTAAAAGGATGCACTGGATCTATGATGGACTATCAGGTTGCTAGATAGTTAATTATTTTAGAAGCTGTAACTGGGCAGAAATGCACCTCTGGTGCTTTCTTGCTGTGACACTCACAGAATGGCCTTTTATAACGGCACTCCTGAATTAACTGGGCCCTTTGGAAGTTGCTACCTTGCCAGTTGTATCAGTTTGCATCTAAGAAGTTTTTTGTGTTTTTTTTTTTTTTTTTTTGTTTGTTTTTTTTTGTTTGGTTGTTTTTGTTTTTGGTTTTTTTTTTTTTCCTTGTAACAGACAGAAAACCAATTGACTGAAACTTTGTGTGAGATGTAATTTTCTTCCTCTTATCACTGCTTTCTAGGCACTCACTGACATTTTTGCCTCTTCAGATAGTGCCCACAGCAATATGGTCCATCGTTTTCCTTGCCTGTCTTACCACCCACCAGCTTTCACCAAATAAAATTGTGAAATAAAAGGTTTTGAGAAAATATTTTAATTGCTAACATGGAATCTCTTTTCAAGCCTCTCTGTTCATTTCTCTTGCTAGAGACATTTCTCAGGGGGAGAAAGGGAAGGTAATATTTGGTCTCAGTTTCCAGTGCCCAGCACGTGAAAGATGAGACAAGAACTTTACTTAATTCTTCACATGAAGTCTATTAACAGCAGTGATCTCTTCAAGGTCATTAAGTTGTGTTATGTTATAGCCAATTAGCATTCCAATTTGTGGTAGCTGTTTTATGTTTTTGTGTTTGTTTTTTTTTGTTTGTTTGTTAACGTCGTCTTTTTTCCTAAGACATTATTGTTTAGCTGGTGGGGTTTTGTCTGGGTTTTTTTGTTTGTTTGGGTTTTTTTTTTTGTTTTTGTCACAAAAGAAAACATAACAGAGAATTTGGAATATTTAGAGAAATAAATATGAGTTGAAAAAAATATTTTGAATATTTCAGAGTTAGAATTTTCTTTTTTCCAACAGCACTTAAGGCCTGAAAGAACAAAGTAAACATCTGGCTGCAATGAACGCATGCTCAAAAGCAATGACTTGAAATCCATTTACTGACACATTTGAACATCAGTGGAAAATTGTACTACACTGTAGAGGTAAGAATTAATTGTTGTGACTGTTTCTTAGCAACTTTTTCAATAAATTTAATGTTTTGATTGGGTAGTTTCTTGCACATTAATATTCTAATGTTATCTTTATGGATTTTTCAAACTGGTAATCCTAAAACCAAAACAAAGCTCCCCAACAGGAGGGGATAGGACTCCATAGGAAATGGATCCTACTTCATTTGCTGTGCCCTTTCTGTTTATACCTCACTTTGTCTTTCACAAGACAAAGTTGATACTTTTTATAAGTTTAGGAAGGCATTTGCTATTCTGGAGACAATCTGGAATCTTTGGAATGACTTTTTAAGATGCACAGTATTTGAGTATGAAAATTAAATGTGTACCTTGCTTCTTAAACAAATTCTTCTAAACTACTTATTATGTCTCTGTCAACAAAATGCTTACATGTGAGCTCAACTCTGTAGTTCAAAGCATAGCTAGTATAGTGTGGAGGCATACTAAATGGAAAAGAGAGAGAATAGAGGTGTAAGTTTTGTAAAAATATTGTCAGGAAGTTATCTCAGGTTTGAAATGGAGAGAGAGGAAGTGCAGAGAAAGAGACGTTTGTCACAGGATAGCCATCAGCCTAGTGAAGAGGGCACTGACCTTTATAGCTGAGGATCCCACTTCAAATTCTAGCCCCAGAACAGGCTTGCAAGCTAAGTTTTGAAACAGAGGAATCTTTTTATTTTTCTGCTATAGACTCTTCTGCGTTGCTTAAAATGTGATGGGAAAATTGTACAAGGGTGAACTACCAAATGTAGACTTTTCTTTGCACCTCAACCAACTGCAAAAACACTGTGATGGGTGAAAGGCTCCACCCTGAAATGAGTATAGCAGCTGGTTTTGCACAATATACAGAAGCATTTTCTTTGTGTACAGCAGAGACGTCTGGGATCTTCCTGCCTGTTATCACTGGAGCACTGTAGATACCACCTGGGTAGAATGCCATGTTTTTATATCTCCAATTTTATCTGTAGGTTTTCTTCCTACCTTCCCCTGCCCCCTGGAAAAGTTTCATAAGCTCCTCAACACCACTATTCCCCTTCCTCCCACTTGCGACTGACACTTCATCATAAATGGCATTCAATACAGTATGTTTTGAGCACTGTGAAGGCTATCATAGAAGACCATGGATTTTATACCCAGCAGCAGTGTTCTCAGTTATTATGATGGTAAAGGCATGCACAATACATTTCTAAGTACTTCAGAGACTAAGGCTGACCCTTTCTGGGATAACTTGCTGAAAGGTCTCTCTAGTGTCATTTTGTCAGTGTATTTTTCTTTCTGAAACCTGTAATTGAGAATGTCGGGGAAAAGTGCATTTTGCAGGAACTCCTATAGAAATGCAAGTACTGAACTGAAGGTAGCAGTGAGCAAGGTTGCAATTGCTAGTGGAAGATGACTTGAGAATAGATTGATTTTAAATCCAGCAGTTTTATAGCTTCCTTCCTCAAGATAAGAAAGACTTGGTGCAGGTTACAAAAATTCTATCATAGCAATAAAAGCTTTATAAATAAATATTTGAAAACATCTTTTATAGAAATATGGGTGTGTAAAGTCTAGTGCCAAGTGAAACCTCTAATGCTAGTTTAAATTTAACATCCAACTAGCACTGCTGTCAGTGCGATGCACATACCCCAAAAAGGTTCATGTTTTGGATCTATGAATAGTTTTAGTTAGGTCTACCTCCAAATGTCATATCCGGGTGAGTGAAGAAGTTCAACAATGATAAGTGCAGAGTCCTATACCTGGGGAGGAACAACACCATGTACCAGTACAGGTTAGAGGTAGACCCACTGGAAAGCAGCCCCATGGTGAGGGACCTTGGCGTCCTAGTGGACAATATATAAATACATGAGGGCTGGTCATCAAGAAAGCAGGGATGACCTATTTTCACTTGTGCCCTGTGATAGGACGAGGGGCAATGGCTTCAAGCTCAAGCACAGGAAGTTCCACCTCAACATGAGGAAGAACTTCTATACTGTAAGGGTTACAGAGCACTGGAACAGACTCCCCAGAGAGGTTGTGGAGTCTCCTCTGGAGACTTTTAAGACTGATCTGGATGCATTTCTGAGTGATCTGCCCTAGTTCTGTCCTGCTCTGGCAGGGGGGTTGGACTTGATGATCTTTGGAGGTCCCTTCCAACCCCTAACATTCTGTGATTCTGTGGAGTTATCCATGGAACAGCAATGTGCCCTTGTGGCCAGGAAGGCCAATGTTATCCTGAGGTGCATAAAGAAGAGTGTGGCCAGCAAGTCAAGGGAGGTTCTCCTCCCCCTCTACTCTGCACTATTGAGACCACATTTGGAGTATTGTGTTCAGATCTGGTCTCCCCAGTTCAAGAGGGACAGGGAAATACTAGAGTCCAATGGAGAGCTACAGAGATGATGAAGGGACTGGAACTTCCCTCTTATGAGGAAAGGCTGAGAGCCCTGGGGCTGTTTAGCCTGGAAAAGAGAAGACTGAGAGGGGATCTTACTAATGTTTACAAATATCTGAAGGGTGGGTGTCAAGTAGAAGGGGCCAGTCTCTTTTCAGTTGTGCCGTGGGATAGGATGAGAGGTAATGGTAGCAAGGTGAAAGACAGGAAGTTCCACCTCAACATGAGTAAAAACTTCTTCACTGTGAGAGTGACAGAGCCCTGGCACAGGCTGCACAGAGAGGTTGTGGAGTCTCCTTCTCTATAAAGACTTTCAAGCCCCACCTGGATCTGTTCCTGTGTGGCCTGCCCTAGGTGTTGCTGTGCTGGCAGGGGGGTTGGACTTGATGATCACCAGAGGTCCCTTCCAACCATTCTATGATTCTCTGATTATTGCTTTGGAGTCTGCAGGTACTTTTGTATATTTTTGTGAAATGGGAGTATTGTTTTCTGCCATTGGTCCTGGATTAGAAATAATATCCTCAGTCTTGTGTTCTCTTTTGCCTTTGTTGGATGTGCTAGACGATTTTCATGCATAAAGTAGTACATGTACAATGAAATCCCCTGTTACTCACCACGCTTCCAGTTTAGTGGGGATGCAGGAAATGCAAATTCAAGTGCCTACTTTGGCCTTCCAGAAACAGCCCAAATCTCCACTTCCCACATCACAGGCAATGACTCTAACCCTAAATCTCCTAGTTTCTTTTCCATGGTTATGATCAGAAATATTATGCCAGATTTGAAAAAAAGTTAATTTTTCTTTCTCATCTTTTGGAGGGGCAATGGGGGAGAAAGCTCTCTGTGAAAAAAAGTTTTCTAAGCTTCGATCAAGGCTGGGTTCTGCTAAAATGCAGAAGTCCATCAATATGCTAGCAATACTGAAATTCTTGTTTGTCCACTTGCTTAACTTCAGCAATAACTTTGTAGTAGCAAACTATCAGCTGTGTTCTGCGTATATGTCAACACCCAACAAGCATTAGCTAACTTCATCATTCTCTGTTAAACAATATAGTTTTGCAAGCATTTTACATCCTCCCTGCCCATAGGAGGGAGAATCTATAATTAGACTCCTAAATTGCTAGGTAGGTTGGGATTTTCAAAATCTTCAAGTGACTCATAATCAATTCCTGTTAAATTAATTCAGACTTCTACATTTTTAATACAAGTGAGTACACTTTCAAACACTGGGCAATAAGCCAATAAGTAACATCCACTGTGTGGGGATGGTTTTGTGGTAGAAGAATGACTTCTAAGAGCACAATACATTATTAAGTTATGAAAAGTAGGAAAAAAATTGAGGAAGAGAAAGGTATGGCAAAACTCCCATCTCTACAGACCATTATGTTCAGTGCCCATAGACTACATATCATATATACAAATAGGTGTTAGATATTAAAATACAATGGAAATAAAGTAAATGGAATAAAAGGGAAAAGTGCTTACCTCATTTTACCTTGCACCTTTGGAAAAATCTCCAACAGTTGTAATAAAGTATTCCAAACCTCTGCAGTGGCATAAACTGAAAATAAACTACACTAATTCAGTAGTCAGGCTTCTGACAGCCACAGACCAGGCAAAGGTTTGTTGGTATTATTATTTTTTTAAATACTTTACTGAAAGAGTTAGGGAACTGTTACCTTTAATTCAGAAAATAATGTGTTACTCTGAATCCCACCATTTCATGCTGAGGTCAGTTATAAGGCAGAAGCAGAATATTAAGTTGCTCTACTTTAGTGTTACTATTTTGGTTTCCTTTACTCAAGGTGTTTTTCATGTCTCTGATAATAAATAGACCTTTTCCATACTTTCTCAAGGGAATGGATTCTTTCTGGGCTTTGCTGATATTGTGGAAATGTAGATGGGAGTCAGCCTTTTAGTAGGATTTGCCCATCATAAGTTTGGCACTGTGTTAGATGAAACAGCAAATCTCTAAGCACTGGGAGTTGTGCACTTTGAAATCTCTTATCTGTTTATTTTTTGTCTGGATTTTCTTCAAAAAAATCACCTTTGCACCAGATGTATGTTTTTATATTAGAATAGATACTTAGGCAGAAGGCTAGTGACTACTACATGAAAATTATCCAACTATAATTAATTCAGTATCACAGAAACCCTCTAGCTATGGTGGTGATATTTCTTCTGTATTCTTCAACCCTTAAATTTTAGAAGAGATGAATTTGCACCTCCAGTTTTACTTAAGAACCTAATATTGTATAACTGAAGCCACTCTCTGTGCTTTCTATTGTATTTAGCTTATCTTTTCAGAATGCCTTAATGGTCATGTTTACAGTTCAGTGGGCAGACGCATTCTGGAGGTGACTGGGTATTTCTGAGTACAGATAATGAAGTGAGGAAACTTTAATCCATGGGTTGTTCTGTATCAAGTGGATAGATGTTGAAGCTGTGCCTTTCATGCACTGTGAACCAGATAGAAGGACCCTTTGAATACGTTAACTTGTGTACAAGTGGTTGCCTACAGTATAACTACTTAGCAGAAGGCCAAAGCTTGCTTTCATGTTTAATTGCACTGAGAAATTGCAGGCTTTCTTTCCAGTCATTTCTGTCATTTCTAGAAAAACTTGTCTGTCTTGTTGAGGAAAACGGAACATGGGAGAGATGCATACAAATACTAGGTTGATTTTGCCTTCATTTTGATGAAGAGTGGGCAGGTAGTGCAGAAGCTTGTCCTTATATACTCAACAAACCTGTTTCAAATAGTATAATAATAGTACAGGAGAAAGATCAGGAAGGGGCAAACTGACTTTGGAATGAAATTAGACTCTGGAAATTATCTGTTCTTAAACAGCTGCTTGAATTCTGTCAACTGTTTTGCTCTCAGACCATTTCCCAGTTGATGGGCATCAGCAGCACAAAAGGCATTGTCAGAATTGATTGTAATCGCCCCTTGTTAACAGTCTCAATAAAAAGACAGACACTGAATGAGCCTTAGGACTGGGTATCTGCTCTCTCTAAAGGTGGCCATCTCAGTAGATGCTGGAGAGTAATAATCTGCTGATTAAGTGCACACTACCTGATGTAAAGAACAGAGCACCTCAGGCTGCTGCTTCACAAAATGGTAAATCTGGCTTTCATGTGGAGAGCAACGAATAAAAAATGGTTTAAATGCAAAGCAAAGCACAGAAACAGTATAAGCCCACAATGCTGTCTCAGCAACTCTTGTTCAGTCATTTAGCGTCTGTCCTCCCACAGCAGCAGGCATAGATTTGGCGTAAGCATTGTATTACTTGCTGTGTGGGTGGCTGGAGAAATATGTAATTGTGTGCTTGCACTTGATCCAGATCACATTTGTTCTGCCAGCGGGTCAGACAATACATATATTAAGTATCAATGAATGCTGAACCATGGCTGCAAATGTCCAAGACTCTTTCTCCAAACTACTCAATTTAAAGTTTAGTAGGTTTTGTTTCATTTAAATGAAATAGCAGGAGCTATTTTGGACTCAGTGGCTCACTTCTCTTGCCATGTACCTTTGCTCTAGAGAAGGCTGATATAATTCCAATTAAAAATTGTAGAAGAAAAATTGAATTTTAACTGTTTAATTTTTTAGAATTATTTCAACATTTTTATTTTTCACACCTTTCTAATTTCAGGTTCCACACATAAAAAAAAGGGCAAGTTAAAGGTGAAAATGAGTTTCTCACAGAGTTTCGAATCTGAAGGAATTTGCCCTCAAATGGGGCAAAACTTTGAGGGGAAAAAACCCTATTTAACATGCTTTTGATACAACACTATTTCCAGCAGAAAGAATTACACTTTAAGAAAGTTTGCATAAACCAGTTTTATTTTTAAGCTCTAATTCTTGTGTGTTCTGATATGTTTCAAGCAGCCGTAATTCTTTTGTTAATGCATGTTTATTTCGGACCAGAAAGTCCTGAGCTCAAATCCACTGTGTTTGATACGGTCCATTATGACCATTGGTGAGGGAGCGAAATGGAATACCACAGCACAGTTTAGGATGTAATCCAGCAGTACCAGTTCAGCCAAATATCACGTGAAATCCTACAGTAAGACTGCTCTGGCACTCTTTAGACATTTTTGTGAGAAATCCAGGCCAATAGCCCTTATCTCAAGGAAAACATTGTGGTGTACGTAACTGCTCCTCACGTAAGGGCTGATGTTTTGCCTATGTAGCAAATGGACTATTAGTTCTTGATTCTTAAGTCTATAAATGCTTTTGGGATATGGCTACTTGTGCTGTTCTCTGTAGCAGTATCAAGATTAGCCTTTGTTCCTGGTAGATGAAAAAATGAAAAAAAAAAAGAAAAACATACCCAAAGCCAACAAATCAAGCTCAACTATACTTACATTGTTGGGTTTTGTTTTTAGCATTTCCTGGGGTGGTAGAGGTTGAAACTTGTCACTGGTGCTGTGGCTTTAATTTTTCACTCTTGCTCTCATCTCCTTTTCTCAAAGTTATACAATGTCATAAAAAATATGGTTACAAAATTACTTTATATTGGGACAGATATAATTAATATATACTATAGCAAAAGGCTACTATGATACTACTATGTATCCTACCTTATTAAGTATAATAATCACATGAAAAAGTTATTGCTGTCCCATTTGGATTTAAAAAGTAGAAAGAATCTAGTGATATTTAAGGACCGTGGTGAAATGAAACATACAATATGAACAATAAAGTTATTGAAAATTTCAGGCAGAATTAGTCTCCTTCCAGACTGTGTTGATGTAGCAGGCCAATTAATTTGATAAAATAGTGCATCATTTGTAAGGTGAGATACTTAAGGTGAAGCAATTGTTCCGATGGAAAAATTGCAGTTTCAAGGAGCCATGCACAAATGCAGTTTCAGCATATCACTAATTAGCATGCTGTCCCAGGCCATCCCAGATTAATCTTTTCTGCTATGTGTACTGTACATAGCTAGTAATCATTATTGATTACTGAACAGAATTGTTGCAGAACCACTGAAACCATATGATAAACTTGCTGGAACAGAATGGAGAATTTTGCAGTACATGGTCTGTGAGCAGTGAAATATTCAAAAGTACGGTCTGAAGTTAGGGCAGAGTTAATGAGTAATGGAGCTTGATTAGAAGCTGTGGAGTTTTCTTCATGTGCTTTGTTTCCTTTTTAATGTTAAGGTGTGACCTTTCAAATGTACCGAGGATAAAGCAGTAAGAACCACACGTATAGACACTAATAGGAAATGCTCAAAACATGAGGGCGTTCATTGCAAATGATGTTATGTGAATTCATCTCAATTCATTCTAATTACAGACTTGAACTTCAGTCATCTGAATGCCCTTACCGCCATGCACTTTTTATCAGATATACATTTCCCATGTTGGGGCTGTTCCATTTTGAATAACTAATCAAACTTCCATTGAACAAGAGCATCAATTTCTTGCATCTTAAAGTGCTGTAATCACTGTTATGCAAACTCAGGTTGTCTCTTGATGTGGTTAAATGAATATTTAATTTTATAGAGTAGAACAGATCCAAGAAGGAGTTTGAGACATCTACCTCAAAGTAGTTAACGGCCTGGTCAGCAAAGGCTCTGACCTTGTCTCATGTGGCAAACCCTTTCTAGAAACCCTGGTCTGAGGAGGATATAGAAAAGACTTGCAGCCTGGCAAGAATGGCCAAGCCTTTTTAGCCACTGATTAATTTAGAGCTG
>JAAGNO010022410.1:0-47179 GCA_033439905.1 Ceryle rudis
CTTGAAAAAACAAATTTTTTTTTTTAATTTCCAAAATAATTAAATTTTAATATTTTTTACTGTTCTCCATATGATTTGAACTTATAAAATACAAGTTCTCTAACCTTAAAATACATCCGTGTTTGCATAATAAACAATACTAAGAAGATAATTATCTGACGTGATTGCAGATGAAGACTCTGTCCATCTAGCGAGTCTTATTCCTGCAGTACATTAAACCTACATGTACTCTTCATGACACAATCCTACAGGAATCAGTAACATCCAGAAGCCCATCTTAGAGGATGAGTTTTAAATTTAAGCAAAAATTCATGAATGCTGTACCTCTTAATGATCAGGGCAGGAAGTGTTGCCAGAATGCATATAATGGGGAATTTTTTACATAAATAAAATACTCTCAGGTTATTAATTTCTGTGCTAAACCTGCATTTACACATTAGGCCAGGAAAAGGGAGGAAAGAAGGCGAAGCATTCCCCCCCCTCAGAAATACCCAGCAGTCAGATATTTGTTTTCTGTACCTTCCTCACAGACAAGGCAAACACACAGTGGGGTGAAGGGAGACCCGACAAACCTGTCCCCCTCCCACCTGCCACCACCTTGGCAGAAACCCTGCTCAGCCACCCTCCTCTCCTCGCAAGGCTGTTGGGATGTGTGCTCCGCTCTTGCTGCTGCAGGGCACTAAAGGAAGTCACAGGACGGTGACAGGACGTAGCTGCTCCAGCTGCGTTTCCAAGGCAATTCGCTCCTTGTGAACTTCCTGCAGAAGGGAGAGATGCACTGTAACTTTTGGGATGCTTGCATGCAACACCCCACTCTGATTGGTGAAAAGCAGCCAGACAAGCTGCTGGCACTGACTGGGGGCTCGGGGCTCTGTCGTTTAAGTAACTCTCCTTGTGGTCTCAATGTACCAATGCCACACGACCATACCACACAACCATCTATTGCTACCTCCTTACAGCGGAGCAATAAGGAGGCTCAATCACTTGCTTGGGCAATCATGACAGAAGCAGTCCTCCACTGGTCAGTGGAGTAACGTGGGATGTAGTGAAGCTGGCCAGTTTTACCAAAGAAAATCAAGTTATTTTGAAATCACGTTTCCCTCAAAACTGTTTTTTGAGAATTTCTGGTTCACACAACTAACCTCTTTCCTTCTGAAAGTGAAAGAGACTTAGCCTTTCTAAGATGACACAGGCCTTGCAATCTACTCCTTTGGCAGCTGCAGCAGGAAGGTCATCAGTCTCAGTTGGAAACTAACTGTGAAGGCTTTGGGGATTAGTGACTCTGGGAAAGCCTCTCCTGGTCTTGAGGCTGGCCCTGCACTGACAGGCACCCAGCTCTCACTGATCTCTCATCAAAGGGCTCTCTGAACAGTGTGGGTGCCAGGCTGATCTATGATTCCTCCAGGCTTTGGTACCCCATTTGGGCAGGCTCAGAGCCGAAGCATGGGAATGCACTGAACACTCCCCGTCCCTCAATGCAAGATGTGCCTGAGGGGTACCCATCTTGTCTTCTGGTATCCAGAAAAACAGCAAAACACTGCTCCATCAGAAAGCTTCCAAGCACCAATACCACCTGAAGGACAAGTTCATTCTCTTTGTTCTTGTATGAACTTAGGCAAATCTGTCCTTCCATGCTTTCTGCACCCTGATGTAAAATACAAGTAACAGCATTGGCCTGTTTCATGAAGATGAGGGACTTTAAGCATGCTGAAGACAGTGCATGGAAGCAAGTAAGACCTAAGCCAAAGAATGATGGCAATTTGCTGTCACTAAAAACTTCCATCTCCATGCTTATTTCAACTGCTGTTCTACATTTTGCTATGATTTCAGTACAGAGCATCCACCCTGCATCTCTCTTGGGAGTTCCGTGAAAAGCAGTTAAGAAATTACATTAAGCAAAGTTGAACATGCAATCAAACTTTCACCTTGACTGAAGAAAAAGTGGAACTGGGGGTTCACCTCCCTTTCCAGACAAGTGTGTTCATAACATGCAAGGAAGAAAAAGCTGCAGCAGATGAAAAAACTAAAGTCTGTACTACCTTTGGACTGAGACAACAGAAAAATGAGAACTGATATTTAAAAGAAAACAGCTCCTTGGGAACATGTTAAAAGAAAGTCAGCAGACATGAAAAATATAGTGTTAGATGTTCACATAAAACATGGTTTAGCCAGTCCATGTATATCAAATGCCTGACTCCAGGAGACAGTTACGTAGCACAACTGTCCGAGAGACAAGAAAGCTATGCTTGAGTTGCTCTTCTGCACTAGATGACACCATCACATTATAAAACTTTTTGAAAGACAAAGCTCACCCATTACACTTACTCTAACGGCCAGTGGAGCTGTAGGCACATAGGTGACAACTTTTCCCAGAAAGTCTCATCCTATCCACACATACAGTATAGTTAATTCCCTTACACAAAGCAGGAAGTAATGCAGTAGATCTCATCTGAACAAGATTCTCTGCTGGAGGTGACATGTAACTGGTTGCAGGCAGCTTTTTCACCGATTTTCAATGCATTCCTTACCTTCAGCTGCTGCTGGAGCTCACTGTTCAACCTGGCGAGCACAGCATTGGCTTCTTTGTTTTTTCGTATAGCAGTCTGAATAGCCCTTTTCTGCTTGGAAGACTGTCTGCCAGACAGATAAATACAAAACATTTCAATTAAGAGCCTCAACGGTGGCTGATGCCACTAGAAGACGAGTCTTCCATTTTGCACGTTTGTACACGCTGGCCTATGCTTCAAAGACAAGGTACAAACTACGGTTTTAAGAGAAGAAAAATGTAACACTGAAATGAGATGGCTGCATCAGGTGGACTACTTGAAAGCAAACCAGTCACGTTAACCTGAATGGCAGAAACATTTTAGGCTGTCCCAATTAGTTTTAAATCACTGCATTCTGATTCAGTTTAAGAATAATCCCTGCATAGATATGCTCATTGCAGTATCTTTGCATTAGCTGTTTTCAGTCATTTGTAGAGTTTAAAGAGTCAGGACTGGTTAACAGAACACACAACAATCATTCTATGTGGAGAAAAAAGGACAACTGCATGAAAATACCATCTCAGATTTTTGGGGGCACTGTTTATTCTGCTGTTTCTTTACTTTAGAAATTAATCCTTCTTTAATTCAAAACACTCACTTCCATCAAAACCATCCAAGGTCACAAACAGGAATATGTATATGGATTACGGACTTTCCTCGTCTCTTTTGCTGCTTAAATAAAATATTTCTCTCCTTTGATTATTATTACTCTATAGCCCATGGTAACTGATCTAAAGGAAATTAGAGTTTGGATGACAGGCACAGAAAGAGACAGTTCTGTACATAAGGACCAAGTTATTCCAAGAAACAAATGTAACAACAGGAAAAAGGGAAGAAAATACAGAAAATACTGGCTGAATACCCAAGCCCTTTTCCAAATAGATTATTTTAAAGTTTTACACAAGGCATCAAGAGCTCTTTAATAACAACTTTGATTTACAACAGATGTCCTATTTAAATAATATCCATAGTGGTATACAGTCCCCATTAGCTCTTTTCTCTTAACTGAGCTGATGGCACTGATCTTTCCAACAGAATCTGTTTCACAGCATAGACAAGTCTGTATGCTGTTATCTTCCAGTGAACTGTCAGTTTCTGCTTCACTACTTTGCTTTGAGCTGCTCTCCATAGGCTATAAAGTAACAATGATAGGTAAAAATAAAAAAACAGGGTTTAAATGACCACAGGTGACCTCTGTGGTCATTTAAACATTTTTGGAAAGACAGAACAAGAGAGGATTAAGTTGAGCTGCTAACAAATGCCGTTATCATTCTCTGAACCACTATGGAATATGCACTCCCAAAGCACAAAATAGCACTTACAAGGGCATCCGAGAAGTCTTATTACTTATTCTAATCTCCAATTATGCAGCACAGATTCAGTCTACTGATAAACAGTTTGCCAAGAACCACTCAGCTGATTTGGGCAGCTTGCTTTTGTTTCAGACTGAATCAAATGTCTTTGCAATGCTTTGGGTTCAGGCAGGCTATAAACACTTGCCCACTGTTTCAGATGAGGGAGATATATAGATCCAACAGGGCTCCAAGTGCCTTTGCTTACCATTTGTACAGCCCCTTCTCCACTGCTACTAAATAAATATATAGTGAAATCCCTACAAGACTTTGCTGCTGACAGCTTTAACAGCTATATTTATGAGAACAAACAACACACGCTGGGTTTGGCAATTATCAGATTACCACAAGTGGTCTACAGCTCAGCTCAGACCAGTAGCGAGCTCATTTCCAACCTGACTTGTGATGAAGTAGTATCACAAGGATATGACCAACATCAAGCATTTCATGACTCAGTTTCCTAGGCATTTATCTGGTTGTATCTGTCCACACATCATGATTCCAGAAGATATGTGCAAGGCAAAAAATACAGACACAGAGCTAAAAGGAGCTATGTTAGAGATGCTGGTTGAACAGCTAGGCTTACTCTTCAGACATGTCTACCAGATACAGAGGTAGCCTCTTTGAAAAGGCTAAATCAAATATTATCAACTTATGCAGTCACTACAGACTGAGTCTTCATTTGAGAAGACAGGTGTAGATTTCAGAAACATGTAGCTTGTGAAGCAGTCTCAAACCCAGAACTATTAAGTACAAAATTATGCAAAGAGCAAACCCTGCCACATGCAGTTTGGCAGGCTTGGTAGAGGTTTTTACTTTTGGACTGGGAGGTGAGGCTTGACTGCTGGCAGGGAAGAAGTCACATTTATAGTGGGAGAAAGTTCAGGGGTCTCCAGTCCCTGTGCCTCCGTCCGGAGCTTCCTGCGGGTAGGTTTGGAGGGCGGCTGAGCAAGAACAACTTCCTGCAAGGGAGAAGCACAGCAATGTAAGTCAGGCCATATGTGTCCAATCATTAGGCTGGGGAATACCTGTGACACAGGAATTGCTGACAGCTGGCCTAAGATTTCGTAATTGCAAGAGGCACAGAGCTTAATTCAAGTTTGGTAATCGCCTCTCAAGTTTCTGACTGAAAAAAGGAACAATAACTGCTGCAACCCCTTAATGACTGAAATGATTATACTGGTGTTTTGTCTTCAGCTGGATGACAGTTCTTCAGAACTGGACTGTATGTGTGTATTGGGGAGGGATGGGGGGTATAAATGCATATACTAGCCCCCAGTTGACCCAAAAGCATTAAAACAAAAACAAGACTTATTTTGAATTATGCTCAGTTGGTAAAAATCAATAATCACTTGCATCTCAACTTACTACCTCACCCATCTGGCACAGAGTTTCTCCCTTCTCCCCTCATCTCTTACATGAAATAACACCGAAAATAGCTAGACAGACAAATGCATAAAATTATCTATGCAAAGTAACACATTGGAAGTGTAGGCCAGTAACTTCTCTTGATAATTTACATCAAAGAAGTAAGTCTGATTTGTACGTAAAACAGAGACTTGGATTTTTATGACTCCAGTGGTAAGAAGTGCTTTCATTATTTTAAATCCTTTCTTTTGCAACAAGTAGTTTAATGCCTTGTAGCTGTTTTAAATCTGAAATATAAATATAACCTTTTCAATGTATTTTATTATTAGATCTCTTTTACAAGGAATATGACTATTACTGCCCCATTTCATGAATGAGAATGCTAAGATTCAAAAAGAGTAAAGTGATTTGACAAAGTTTAGTATCATAGTCAACACCAGAGACCAAATTTTATTATCACTTGCAGAGTGCACATTTTACTAGGCTAGGCTATATTCCTTACTATATTTTGGACAAATGTTAATAAAAAAACCCCAAAACAAACAAACCAACCAACCAAACCAAAACACCCAAAACAAACAAAAAACCGAACAAATGAAGAAGCATTTAATGACCCAGCAATTGTAAGAAGAAAACCCCAACACTATAGTAAGTAGCCAGACTCAGCAGAAGAGACTGAGTGATACAGAATGAAAGCAACATAAAACCATCAATAATTAGTATTAGAGGGATTACAATTATTAGAGGAATTAGAATTACTAGGAAACAAGGGTTTTCAACATTAAAAAACAGTTTTGACATTACTGAAAAAAAATATATAAAATTATGAGATCTTTTGATCAGGACATCAGCAGATCAGCATTGCACAGATCTCAGATAATACTGTGCTCTGAATCCTACACATGGGAGCAGCTCCCTGCAAACACAACGATGTTTGGCAAGTGAGGAACTTATGTACCTCTTCCACAACTATAAACTGGTGAGACGTCAAATGCACAATCCCAGTCTACCCTAAACTGCCAAAAACGTATGAAATCCACAGGATAAATCCCTCTTTCAGTTCAGATGCAATACTGGAAGAAATGATCCAATACCCAAAAGCAGAGTCCTTTGCAGGTGCTCTCTGGCTGGCTGCTGTTGCACCAGGCCTTGGAAGGCGGGTCAGCACTGCACCAACAACCTGCCTTCTGCATCCCACAGCCTGTGGCTTCTCTGTATTTTAGGGATCTAGGTGGGATGAGGGAGAGCATGAAGTAAGCGGATCACAAGGATTTCATTTCCCTGGCAGAGCTGCAAAGCTGAACAAGGAAGAAGCGGGGCCAGAAGTAGCATGTGGTCAGCACAAGAGGAGCAAGGACACTGCCTGGAAAGCCCTATCACATATAGGAAATGACATCAGACATTTGTTTGCGCCCTCCATTAGGGTAAGAAGTGTAACGAAGCTCCCTGCGCAGGATGCAGCCTATGTACAGCACTGTCCAACAGTTCTTGGTTGGGCTGAGCAAAGATCTTGCAGGGTGCTCCCTGGCTGCAGGAGGGGCCAGAGTGGGGAGGATCTGCATTTGTCCCCTATCAAAATCTGATCTAGTTGGGACCGATGGAAGAAGGCAGTGGGAGCGTGACAGGAGTGGGGAAATGCTCACAGCCACTGCTAAGGCCACTCCATCCCTGAGTGAGGCCCGCTGAAGAGTGCCATTGTAATTTTGGTGCTTACTTTGTACAAATTATATGTTCATACAAAAACATACTAGATACTGCACATCTTGAGCAAATCTCAGTCTGTGTACATTTAGTGGCAGATCCTGACCTCTGGCAAACAGGTATGTTTACATCAAAACCAAATCCTCAATAACTGGAAGCAAGAAGTGTGTCACAATTCTGAATCACAGTGAGACAGGGGTCGAGTACAATCAAACACTTTTTTATCTTCCCTAAGGCTTCACAAGCCCCTATTGATTTGAAACAAATGGCAAGCTGCCTCTCCTAAAGCACGTGCATCAATGTGTATGTACTAAGAGCTTTCTTAATGATTTATCTGAGCTGATGTCACATGCAATCCCAGCTCTCTCTAGTGTCTTGACCTCCAGAGAAGGTAAACATATAAAAACATAACCCTAACCCTCCATTTAATTGCTTTATAACTTAAAACAGCCACATTTGTTGATGAAGGCAAATCACTCCATAATGGTACAACACATACAGGTCTCACCTTTTTTGCTGAACTGTTTTCTTCTGCCTGCGACGGGGGTCTATTCATCTGAGGATGTAATTCAACCTCAGATGGTGGCTCTGTCTGCAACAACAAATCGGTCATTGCTACACACAGAAAATGACTAGCAGTCACATACAATAAAGTCAATGAAAGGAAGCATTATACACAAAAGAAAAGTTACTTTAACAATTCAACAGTAGGGGAAATGGAGATCTGGGGTGACAGCTGAATGAATATGTCTCTTGCAGATTTTTAATTAATCCCTTTTCTTGCATTTTATTGTGATAGGAAAAAAAAAAAAACCCACATGAGAAAAGATTTTCTGTGAAGTGTTACGACACAATGTAAGTGATCTAGTACCCAGAATTTCTTCTAGAGTTACTCTTACATCCTAAATACTCAGAGAAAGACTAATGGGGGTGGATAAAAGCTAGAAAGATGTTGGATGCACCCTGTCACCTTATTATCCCCTGACACCAAGGAAAGTGCATTGGAATAAGCCCTTGTGTTTGAAGTTTGCAAGGCTGGAGTACGAAAGTCTGAATTATACCAAAAATTCCAGTAAAGTTACTGAAAACACAAGCCAAATAAATCTTCTCTCCTCCCTTCTCATGTTTCAAACAGAAACCAAGCTGACTCTCACCACACAGGTCTACACTTTGACAAAACAAAACACCCTTCTCCTAGCATATCTGACTGAGCAGCAAATTAAAACAGAAGGTTAATCTCCTGCTTTGCCCCTCCTGAAATCTTCCCAGATCTTTCAAGTTTGCTTCACCAGGACAGGGCACAGCACATCAGCTATGGGATGGCAGCAGGATCTGAAGCTGCCTGTCCCCAGGCACGCAGCAGCAAACCCAGTATAAACACAGTGTGGCTGTTTTCTGTCTAGAAGGCATGGGCTGGCTCTCCGAGATGGGGAAAGCAGGCAGGAGCAGAAGGCTGAGGGCACTTAGCACTGGCAGGCAGCCTTGTCTCCTCTTTCCCAAGTTCTGCCAAGTTGGAGCCATGCTGACAACAGCCCCCAGGCAGGAGAGGCAACCCACCATCCTTCTCCCTTCTCAAACAAGGCTTGTTACTATGCAGGTGAAAGCTGGTGCTTAACATCAAATTCAAGGCAAAAATCAAATTTTCAGGGGGTCAGAATTTTAGCCATAATAACAACAACAACAACCACCTGTTGCACACTGACAAACCTAACTTGCTGTTACCAAGAAGTTCCTGCATCAAGCTCTGTAACAGCTGCATGTTTCCCAGTGCCTAACTGCAAATTAAACAAAAATGACGAAGTATAGAATCTGTTATATTTAAAAGGGAGGGACATTTCCATACCACCTCCATTTCTTCCATAACAGACACTTTAAGAACTGTACAGAAAGGTGCAGGGGAAATGCAGTTCTGTCAGGTTACTGCCATTCTCCAACCATACAGTGTCAAGCATGTGCACAGAGGAGGGAGATCTGGGATCTTTTTTGGAAATGCATCTGAAATTCCTTGGGAGAGGATGAAAAGGTGTTTTGAGGCTGACAAGACTCCTCGCCCACCCCCCCTTCCTAAGTGTACTACGTCTGTAGTACTATCTGATGGTTAAAAAAAAACCCCAAACAACTCACACTATAATCTTCCAGCATTTGAATATTACAAACTTAAATATTTGGATTCTGGAAAGCTTTTCATAGGTTGAAGTGCTTCTTCTGTAACTGTAGATTTCTGGTACAAATAGGAGAGTGAAATGGAAAAAGCAATCTTCTTTTTCCATCTACAAAAATCCAAAACCTTTAAAAGTTCCTTTTAAGCAACCGGGGGGTTTTTTTTTTTTTTTTTTTTTTTTTTTTTTTTTTTTTTTTTTTCTTCTTGAAGGAAATGAAGGTTCTAAGCAGTGGCAAAAGTAGCATGGCAAACTCCATGAGGCTTTCATGAATTACTTAGGGACAGTGAAGCTCAAATACCTGGTAGAGCCACATGATAAATTTGGGCCCAAACCTCATCACTTTGAGAACTCATTCATTTAGGGACAGAAAGAGTAAAAACAGTCTTTAAGAGAGCAACATAATACACATACTGTAAAATCCTCATGGTATAGCTTTGCTGCACAACACAGAGGAATGACAGAGGTAAACGAGACCCATCTCTTAATGATCCTTCTTGCTCAGGGAGCATGAGATACACCCCTAACCTGGCCAGGTGTGCAGTTTCTGGTGCTCACACTCTTGCTGGCATCTCCACTAAACCACAAGATAAAAAAGAAAGGAGACCAACCCCATCTTATTTATGTATAGATAAAATGCAGCTTTTAAGAACCAATGTGTTTAAAAGAACGTGAAGAAGTAACTAAATAGGCTGGTACTCTACAATGTCAACTGCAAATAAGCAGGAAAATTGAAATCACAGCAAGACAAAGGACCTGGAGGCAGGGAGAAAAAAAAACCCAAACAAACCCAAACTTGTGCAGCAATAATCATCCCCCTCTTTCTTTCCCTTTTTTTTTAAAATTTTTTTTAAATAGTCTCATTGCAGAACAACACCTTTAAAATGAAGGGAACTGAAAAAGGAAAAAAAAAAAAGGGTAAACTTTGCATTCTGAAAGCCAATATAAATGGGAGTGCTGATGCCAAGAACGGTAAGATTTTAAAATTTTCAACAGTTTGATATCACACTTCCTACTGATGCGAGACACAATTTTTACTAGCTGAGTGCTGTGATGTGGCTGTCAGCCTAACAGCTGTGGCAACCACTGTGCTGCAGGGCTGGGGTACCTGCTGGCTGAGGCTCGGCCACTGCACTGGCTGCTCTCCCCTGCTGCTAGGATAGGAGGATGGCAAAGCTCAGAAGCCAGCAGGGCAGGGGATGGCTGGAGCAGGCAGATGGTAAAAATAGATAAACAGCTACATTTGTAAACAAAAGTATAAACAAACAAACAAGCAACCCCACACAAACAAAAAAACCAACAGCAACAACAAAACCAAACCAAAGCCAAAAAAAAAGTCAAACTAGACTAAAACTAACTAGTTCTGGTGATGCAGCTCATGCATAATGAATAAAACCAAGCGATTGCCATGTCCCTGAAGTGCCACCTAGTGGCATGTGCGACAGACCACTTCTCAGTGCTTTGCTCAGAGAATTGTACCAAAAATTATCTGTCTGCATTATTCAGAGTCTGCAGACTGAGCCTGCCCCACAGAACGGGCAGACAGCCGGGCTGGGCACAGTAAGCCTCAGTTCTTTAGAGAGTCTCCTTTCACTCTCATACAGAAACCAGGTCTACACATTAATGATCTGCCATCAGAGCTCCTCTACTTAAGATCTCCATTCCTCAAATCAACATGCCTTTGATGCAAGTGCCCAAGTGCCAAAAAAAAAACAACCAACCCAACCAAACAGTATGCTGTTGCAAGGAATTTTGTTCAGGGACATGCAGCATTTAACCCAGGCAAAAAAAAACCCAACTTTTGTTAACTGCAGTGTGAATCAATGTAAGGAAAGTTTGTTGATTGAGCTAACCCAGTAAAGTCCTCTAGCCAAGGCCCAAAAGGCCTTACAAATACATTTGTAAACTGCTGTCTCCCCACATTGGCCCCACACAGATTTTAAGGGAAAAATAACTCCTGCTTTTTCTATTAGCAGAGGGTTTCTTCACAGACTTCCCTCCCTTTACTGATTTGGACACGGGATGAAAGCCAGTCCCTGTATCCTTCTAGTCATGGACAGAGTGAGACTGGCTCAAAGATACTCCAATCCAAGCTCCTATAATGGAGTGTAAAGAAAAGTGATCTATCAGGAGCAGCTGAGTTCCATTTAGTTCTTAATTGTGTTTATACCCTGCTTAGTACAGTCTTTAGGAAGTTATTTCTCATTCAGAAGCACAGCAATAAACTGCCTCCCTCCACCACAGCAATAAAGGTCTTAAAATTTTGCCGCATCTTTGTAACTTCTAATCATTATATTCGGGTTTAAAATTCTTCACCGTTTTATAAACTGAATGATTACACATTATGCAGTATGGTCTTCCAAAGGAAAATTCAGTTATAGTAGTGTAAAAGTGCTTCAATGGATGCGTTTCACTCACATTCACAGAAAGGACTAAGTTAGGAAGTGCTGTTGTGGTGGCTGGTGTGGCTGGGCTCACATCCAGGGTTACAGTAGACAGGGCAAAGAATATGCTGCCCATGTGTGCTACCAGCAGTGCAACAGAGACTTTGCAGACCAAGCTTAAGAGACTCTTCCCAAAATCAAGTAACCACAGAAATGAGCAAGACAGTGTCCCATTCCGTATCTCATAAGCAGCTTTTCACTGCAAAGACCAAAGTCCAGTAATTAACAGGCAGTATCACCTTTTTCCCCAGCACAGTCTCACATTTTTTAGGAATAGCCATGCCCCCCTTATTCTTCCAGGCAGAAGATAAAACTAGCCATGAACATTTTTGTACAATGGCCACAGCCAGAGAACAACCTGTGGCCTAAGGCCAATATTGAGTTATTAGGACAGATAATTCCTCACTGTTAAGACCACCATTAGGAATCACAAATGCTCATCCATCACATGAGCCTTGACCAGCCATTCATAATCTCCTCACTGCTCCGAGGATGCTTAACAGTACCTTGCTAAAAGAATATGTAATGCTCACTTAAGCACTAAGTGCTTTGAAATCCTCAGATGAAAGCTTTTCCTAACTGTAAGAGAACACATTACCTTAACAACTGGTTCTTCGCTTACATTTCCAGTTCTTTAGCTTTGCAATGCTGGATCATATGTAGATTTCACACCCCCTTTTCAAGATAATCCATAACTGATCTTCCAGAACAGACAGTCTATGCGGAGCTTTTGTATTTGTTACCTGAGAGCCTTTTTGCAAGAGGTGAAGCATATACTCAATCTTTCCCACAATTCAATCTCGCCCACACTTAAGCTCCAGGCTAACTTTACACATGGAAATAGCCCCTGTAGTCAATGGCACTACTCACAGAAAAAAATTTCTCTCTGTGCAATCACTGGAATAGCCCAGTCATTACCTGTAGAGCACCACTGCTTAGCTTTGCAAAAAAATGTTGAGAGCAGCATATCTGTAAGAAAAAGTAGGATACTAAATATGCTTAACACTCAGTATGTGCCCACTGCAATCTTCTATGATCTTCACACAAGTTCATTCAAGAGGTATTTTGCTCCTTTGCAAACATTCATATTTTTGTGCTTAATGCCAAGAAGTCAAGAAGTCTTAATTCCAGTTTCTGGGAGTCTTCTGCATCCCACACTGAATCATCAATTCATTTTATTGCTTGTTACAGAAACAGAAAATGGTGAGACAGGAAGAAAACCCACAGGGATGCGAATTCAACAAGCTGCCAGGGTCTTAGTGTGCTGCCTGCCTTCTCAGTGCTGTGCAGCCCTGAAGTTTTGATAAGCTTTTTCTTTCCCCGAGCTATCTGAGGGCTGGTGATAAGGCTGAGGAAAAAGGCAGTAAATACAAACAAATTGCTGCAATGTTCAGCCTATTCGCAAGAAAAGAATAGGACACAGATGGAAGCATTAACAATCTGTTTTAATACTCCACTTTCACAAAACCAGATTAACATAAGCTAGAAATGGGTATGTGCATTCCACTAGAGATATAGGCATTGGATTCTTAGCTTTTTTTGGTTGTTGGTGTAGTTTTTACAATAAATGTAATGCCAAACTCAAAAATTTTTACAACACATTTTAATTAAGAAAGTCGCCATTCTTCCACTCTCCCAGAAACCTCTTTAGAAAGAATTTTATGGCATCCATCCACTACTCCCCAAATTCAATTTTAACTGTGCTACTTTCCACCACTTCTTAAACTGTAATTTATTTTGTCTGGCTAGTTTAGATTTAATATATAATTTTCATGAGAGGAAGATAATCCACTTGTATTATATTAAAATGGCAGATGGCAAAATCTTTCATATTATAGAAGACTTCCAGTTTTATTACAGTTACGGGCTTCTTCAGTACCTACTGCACTGATTATACAACATATGTTATTCTGCAGCCAAAACTGTGCAGATGATCAAAAACATCACCTTCTTCTTGTAAAGTGGTTGTAAATGCAAGCTAAAAATGGCTTAATATAACATGGTTGTCTGGGAGAATACCATCGTCTATACAAATAGCACTCTGCCAAAAGCAAAATCTTCACTTTTTTTTTTGTAATTTTTTACTTCTATAACCAAAAAAGTTCCTTCCTGTAAAACTACAGGTGTCCTGCCAGCACTTGAAATTCCTCACATAATTTTACAGAGTAAGGCAGCACCTCATCTAGCTGAATATTTTCTCCAAACAACCTTGTAACAGAGACAAGCAAACCCAGCCTCATCCTCCATGTATCTTGACTTTACCAAAGACATTAGTGTTGGGGGGACCCCTGGATTAGCTCCCGGAAGGGAGCTTGAACTTGGCCATCCCACTCAGAAGGCTAAGAGGTCTCAGCAGGACAGATGGGAATCCTTCCCTATCTCTTGGCCTTGGAGCCACAGATCACAGGGGCACACATGGCTGATGGTTAGAGGCCCAGCCTAAGCAGACCTCATGCTTATGTCCCTCCATGGATTCAGCAGAATTTGGAAACATGTTAGTAGAGTCAACTTCTTGAACTGGGTCCCAGGTCTCACTTGCTATTCTCGATGATGAATGGCCAAAAAACTTCAAAGAGTTATGAAGTAACATTTGGAGAGCAGAACATTTGATATGTTAAAAAGAATAATACCTTTGCTTTCCAACAACACCAGGTGCCTGTGACTGGGCAGGGTTACCCACCCATCATCCCTCACAGCATATTGTTTCCAAGATTCCACCAAATCAGTAACTTCTAATGGTAACAATGTCCACTAAACTGACAGCTTAATTCTGAGCTCATCTTCAGAGCTGCACTGTAATCAGAATACTTTAATTTGGTAATGTTAACAGCTACCTACCTGCTCCACTTCAACACTTCACCCATAATTTTTTCAGTTCCTGTCAAAACCCTGGGAAACCAGTTCCCAAGGTCTGAAGAAATAAAAGTTCAGCAAAAACCAGCATGAATTTACAAAACCACCAGGCTTAAAATTCAGACTCTGGGAAAAGAGACTAGGAACATCAGTTTTTCAGCCAAGATATACAGGGCTTTCTTCCAGTCACACTGTTTTCAAATCCCTTTATACAGTACAGGCAGGATTGAAGATACGCCTCCACTACTGGCCAGGAAGGTACTGAAATAAGAGTAATTTAAATAAAGGAACGTTCATCTAATTGGTCAATGTTGCAGATAATGAGCTGATGTTGGTTAAGAGCCTGAAGTTGTATTTGCTCTTCAGTGTTCATCCGTAATTCCTATTCACATAAATATGTTACTAAATCTCCCACAGTAAGCAGCTGTGGTACATTACTTCTGTAGGCTTAAAAGTCAACAGTAATAAAGTATTATTTGTTTTCCATTAAAAATAACAACAACAGAGGCTTTTATGAGATACGCGTACACACGTTTGGTTCCAGTGGAGTGTTACTCATAAGCAACCGTAAGTTATTTCCTATATGAAATCTGTGTCACTGCAAATCAGCTAAACAGCTATCACATTCCTATCATGATTCTAATCATCTCCAAGCTACACAAATTTTCTGTGTACAGCCCTGAGTCCCAACGGAAGTTTTGGGGATACCTTTATGTCATTTCCCCTTGATGACTTCAGTTTGCCATTAAGTTAGGAACACAGGATCAGGAAAAACTACCTGAGCCACTGAATCCAGTCCTCTACAAGCCCAGAAAAAAAACCCAACAAGCTAGAGGTTATCTGTTTTATATACCATCACTCAGGATGGGGAGGGGGGGAAGGAGGCGATGACAAAAAAAAAAACCCAACTAAAAAAAAATATTAAAAAATAAAACACAAATTAAAAAGGAATGCAAAAGACATAACCATAGCATGTCATGGGAAGTGAGCAAGAGAGGTAAGGCATTACCAGAGTCCTAAGTCTGTACAATATCTTGCACCATATTAAATATTTATGGTCTGAAGAAGTAGGGAAACTGATAGAGATAAAACGATTCTTAAGTCTAAGCAGCTACTGCAGACTTGCCAAATGGGAGATGTGCTACTAGGGATTACAGAAGGTGTCAGGGAAGTTACACTCAGGCATATATCCACAGCAGTAAAAAAACGCACTTCAAAATAACTTATTCAAAATAAAATTCTCCTCTTTGTCTAAATCTGTTTCCATTCATAATCTTTCCAAGTGCCCTTCATGAAGTTTAGGCAAAAACTGAATTACTTTCTTATTTTTTAACAAGAAAGCAACACGAGTTAAGAATTCTAATAAAGCTTCTCATTCTGCATTTCACAAATTTGTGTTAAAGGACCATAATTGTAGATAAAGGTATACTCATATTATTTAAACTTGCCTTTTGTCCATCTTTATTCGTCACATTTATTTACAGTCAGCATAGGGACCTCAGATGAAAGCACCACTGCATCAGACAAATGTCTGGTGAAAGCTCTGAGATGTGGAACACCATGAGCTGACAACAGCAACCCATAGCAGAGAAGTCAGCCCCGCTACTATTTACCCATAAACCAGCCAAGTCCTCGCAGGATCCCAAGACTCGAGCCTCCCACAGTAAGTCTGTGTGTCCACTGAGCTCTGGAGTCAAGACCACAGCAGTTTTAGGTTTTAGTTTTACCTTGTGCTATATTCATCCAGTGATACAGTCCTGCTCCCTTGCTATTCAGCTGACTGCACTATGGTGACAGAGTTGGACATGGACATAATTTAGTAATGATTTAATAATTTAGTAAGTTTGTGCTATGACTAGAGATGTTTGGCACACTCTCAATAACCAGTGTTTTAGGAACTTACCAAGCTTGATTACCTTGGAGGTTCTGACAGGAAAAATAACATTTTCCTAAAGGTTGAAGCAAATTCTACTAAACCCAACAGCAACCCAGGACCAAAGTCAAGACGCAATCATTTCCGTATTGCTATTGATTAAGCTCACAGAAGGACTTCTGCTCCACTGAAATGTAATAACTACCCCTTGGTACCTCTCTTCTATGCACTTTGGCCTTTACATCCCATGAGCCCTTTAATCTCACTCTAAAGAGCCAATTGGTTTAGGCTGCTTCTCAGTCATCCATAGAAAACTGTACTCCTCAGAAGAAATTAGTTCCCTCTCCTCCTCCATCAACTGATTTCCAAAGCAGAGCCAAAATAATCACACAACGAGCATACTTCTATAGTGCACAGCCACCTGAAATATGTGGAGTTCGCTTCATTTCCAAGCTACATTTGTCATTCACAGTGCTTGACTGCGGGCATATAGCAAAATGTTATGGCAATAAAAAAGGATTTTCAATAACACTGTTGAAAAGTAAGTCAAAAAAGAAATTTAAGAAGAGTTCGGTAAATCTTGAAACAGGAAAAAAGCTGAATGTGTCATTTCAGCATCGTGGCTTTTCTTCAGTTCTTCATCCTGCCTCAGTTTGGAAAGCAGATCTCTCCCCTCCAGCTTCTTCATGCTCCTTAAATCAAGGGCCCCACTGGACTAATGTAATCCATATGCTTACTATTGCTTACATACTATTCGTAAGGGTCAGCGCAGCTGAATTATGACCCCACCTCACATCCCTACTGTCTGTTACCTTTATCACAGAAAGACACGCTTGGAGATAAAATAAACAATGTGATGAGGGTGAAGTTTTGGTTTTTTTTAAGAACTGGCTTTATGTACATTTTTTCTGGACATCAGAACAAGAATATTTTTATGAGATATTTTATTAAGTATCTTTAAAAATCATCAGAAACATATTAAATAAATATAAGTGATGCATGTAAGCAAAGCATCAGCTATATAATATATTCATTACTGAGCAGACACAGAAGCCACTTTTTTTTTCCTTTCAGAAACCAGGTTTTTGTATTGGAGAGGACTGGGTCAGGAATTTCACACAAGAACATTTTTGTGTTTATCATTTCAGAAAGGTCCTATATTCTGAATGGCCCAGTGTAGGATGAGCAGTTGGTTCAGTATTTGTGATATGGCAAGGAAGCTGCTGGACATGCATAAATAAACACCTCTCCTCACTGCCCCATTAAGGAAACACAAATCTATCTTAGCACAAGAAATTGAACACCCAACAGAACCTTGCCTGAAAAAAATGTTTGTTCTCCCCCAAAACCAGGATTTTACTTGCTGCTTTTCCCAGTGGCAGTGAGAGGGCTGCCATCTCATGAAGCTGGCTGTGGCAAGCCCAAGCAGTGGCTGGAGGGCCAGCACTGGGTTGCAGCAACAGCTGCTGCAGGCACAAGGCAGGGAGCCAGGAAGCCATGCCACAGGATCTGAGGAAGCCAGAGGAAACACTGCTCTTGAGGAGCATTAGAAAAAGCAGGAGTGTGATGGGTGCACCGAGGAGCACGTGGTCCTAGCAGTACGGCTAATGCTATATTGACTTGGGGGAAGCACAAGAGCTCAAAATAGAATGCTCTACAGTCCTCAAGGTAGAAAATAGCTGCACCCAGATGCTAGAAAGTGCTGGGGAGAGTAAGAGGGCAACAAGCTGCTGGTGGAGCTTGTAATTTCTATCATAAGCACTGTGCAGCAGGTGGTGTTCAACAGTAGACTCTTAAAAGCAGATCCAAAACTCAAGTGAGGGACTGTTTCTGGCCCAAGGAAGGTGTCTCATCAAGTTTTTATATGTAATGGTCTATTTTCTCCCCTGTTGATTTGTTTTCTATTATATGCTTCACCTAAAGGAGTAATATATGAAGCGTGCTGCTGCCTAAGACTTAACAGAGCCAACAACATACAAAGAACAAGACTCTGATCCTCCATCATTTTCTAAAACGTGAAGTATCTGGATGCACATGCACATGATTTAGTCAATTCACAATGGGCTGTGGTTGTGTGGTGCTCTAAAACCAAACAAAAACTCATCCGAAAGGCAAAACAAAACCACACCACTAATGTCTCAAAACTTAATAACATAACTGATATGGTATTGTTTCCTTTCAGCATTATTTTTTAAACCCATGGATGAAACATACTCTTACAAGCTGTGGCAGCTCCCTTAGCAGATGTCCTCAGAGCATTTGAAGCCTGAAGAGCAAACAGCAGGTTATCAAGCCCATGCCTTTCAGGCATGAAACTAATTAGTAGACTAGCCTTACTAGCTTTTAATTTACAGTTTTGTCTAGTGGGTGCATGTCAGCACCACTACAAAGACATTTAATTAGTCTGTAATTTGACACTTGCAATCACTGGCTAGACAGACCAATGAAGGAGGACATGCATGGAAGTGCAGATTTGCATTAACTTGGAAGCAAGAGCAACTGCCCTGTCCAAGCCAACTTGTGTTAACCACTCTTAACGGGAATATACACAGTGAATCATACACAGCAAAACACTACACCATTGTCCATACCTGAGATACAGAAGGTCGAGGGGGCAGTGCAGGTGGTGGTGGGGGCAACCAGCCAGACCTCACAGCTGAACAGAGAGAAACAGAAGATGATGATAAAAAAACAAGCAAACAAAACCATAATTATTTTAATTCCAAATAAACACAAAATTTATTTCCACGATGCCTAGTGAAGAGGCAGTATTCAACATTTTAATAGCAGAAACCAAACTTGATCTTTATTGAGCAAAGCCTTGTTTGAAATAACTTCATCAGTTGTGAATGAGTAGTCACTTAACTGCTGTAAAACTTCACAATGTTATGATAAAAAGCAGAGATGGAAGCCAGTCAGACATAAAAGCTGTAGCTAAAGCAATCCAATTCTAGCTAAAGAACCCCAGAAAAAGGGTCTACTTGTCCTTGGGACTTTGCTCTTTGTCACGTAACAGTATTGCCTTTTAAAAAAGTGATGCTTTAGCATCCCACATAGACATCAGCATTTAGTCCAGATAAAACATACTACATGATGGAGTGCAGCCTTAAAAAGAAAACATCTGCAATGGAATTAATAGGACAGAAGCCTAAACAAATAAAAAAATAACTCTGTTTCTTTGACTTTATCTTTTTTGTTTGCATGTTATTACTCATTTGAGCTATTTCAGAGTGAGGAGAAGTAAGGGAAGACAAATCCTAACAGACTGCTCAGGCCTCTTTAACAGTATGCAATGTCAGCTTTTAGTTGGCGCCAGCACAAAGGGAGGGTAACAATCACGTAGGTCCAGCCACTGCATTTCTCAGTTTCCCAAAAGTACTTAAAACCTATCACGGGATGAAACTACAGGACAGGTGATGGCTTCCAAAGGTAGCTGCAGAGAGGAGAACTAGGCTAACATAGACACCCCAACCAGGACTGGTGGGAGTCCTCATATGAGTTACCCTCCACAAGCTCCTGTCATGCCAAGTGCTCAGCAATTGTGCTGGCAAAGATACCAGGCAGTTCCTCTTCCACTGGTGGTTATTTCCATAGTAAAAAAACCCAGACAATATTAAACTTAAAAATTATTTTGACCACAATAATGCTAAGCAAGCAATTACATTTATACACTTTTTACTTCCACGTCTTTTTAAAACCCACAAAGACCGCTGTTGCAGCCTAGCCATTTACATATTTTTATACATCAAGTCTAAAAGTGCCTACATAGTTGCAAATATGAAGACAAAAGATATTAACCGTTAAGGACAACAGTGACATGAGTGTAAAAATGTATGGGTGAAAACATTCAGAACAGTCATATTTGCTATATACAGTTCCAAAGAGGCTTATAATACATAGGGGTTTTTTACATCTTCTGTATCATTTCTTGAATCAAAATGAAACCTGGTATCATTGCACACAATGCCAGTGAGAGAGGTAGAGCAATTAAAAACCAACTTGGGTTAAAGAAGGGAGCCACTAACACACCTATAGGTGTTAAGAGATCTGAAAAAAAACCAACACACATGATCATTAGGATCCTTTCTCTTGCATTTAGTTAGCTGCTTCTAAGACCACTGCAATACCAGCATGATTTTGTCACTATATTCTCCATCTCTTCCACAAAACTGATCTTTGGAAAGGAACAGTGGAGTAAAAAGACCTTTAATCTTCCTTTAATCTGAATGTCAGGTTATTACTTTGTCAGAGCGCTGGCAATGGCTTGAGCAGTTACATCTAGTAACAATATTTGAAAACACCATCTAACTCAAACACCAGCCTTCAGGAGGTCCATCAGCCTCAAGCTGCAATAACGGACAAGTACAAACGTACACCACCATTTGTTTATCTTCAGGAAAGCTTGTGGGAGCTGTGCTGCGATGCTCCATGGAAAAAAAACAGTGTGCACCTTACCCTCCCACCACTGCCAGCAATTATCACTGTGAGGGTATCACCTCTGCTCCCCAAACAGCTCCTGAAGTGGCTGCGCACACAGTTAAACTCCAAAAGTCTCCTGAGATTTGGCACACAAAATCCCAAGGGGAAAAATATTTTTTCCTTAAAATGGTAAAATTAAAAAAAAAACCCCTCAACAACAAACAAAAACAACAAAAAACCCTAACAAACAAAAGAACAAAGAAAACAAACAACAAGCCACCAACACACATTCCCTGCAAATACAAAACATGAATTTAGCATTAAAGAAGTTAGATGCTTACGCCATGTGCGTTTGACCCAGTTTCCTCTTTTTAATCCTGCAAATTCTAACTTAAGCTACTCATTAAATATTCAGATAATTCCTGCTGTTGCAGAACATCTTCAGCCTGTTGTTAGAAGGAAATCATGCCTATGTGAGCACAATTGTTAGACAAAAGTTAGTTGACTTTTGGGGACTTCTAACAACTTATTAAAAACTCACTTTTTTCCCCCCACAAGGCAATAAAAAAAATTGACAACTGCTGCATGCTTCAGCCTTCTCGAGTGTCACTACCCTAAAAAAGCACAATATTTACAGATGTTCATAGGTTTTTATGTGTATCAGCAGGTGTCTTCTAACATTAGGCTATTCCAGAATGCCTGCCTTCTTGGGAGACCACTCCACACAGATCAGCTCTTGCTGTTAGTGATGGCATTACCATGTCAGCTCAGAGCAAACACACACCCAGGGAGAGGTTTGTTTCCAAAATGAAAGCATTTCCTGGGACTGAGCAGCAAACAGACAAATGTTGTATTTCCAGGTACATGCTTCAGAGCTTGGATAAGCTGCATGCCACGGCTTTTTGATAATAAGTCGTCTCTGTGCAAAAGCAGAGGGAGCTGGAGGGATGGGCCTCACACAGATTGCCTTGTTACTGAGTGAGTAGCTTGGCGTTCAAACCAGGGCAAGCCATGTAAAGCAAATCTCAGAGATAGCACTATGGAAAGGCTAAACAGGTACCAGTAAAATAGATTTATGCATATCCAGTTTCCGTATCACATGTATTCCTTTAAATGATAGCATTTTCATCTGTTAGTTACTCCCACAAAGATAGTGATAAGGCTTTCGGTTCAAAAACAATCATGCCTCTTTACTTAGTATGTTTACATTTTATGGCCAAGTATCTGAACGGAAAGCTTCCAGGACCATTTTTCAGCCCTATTTTGGCAATCGGAAAGGTCTGATAGCACTAACAGGACACCACACAACCAGATTTTCCAATCTGAAGCTAGATTAATATATCAAAACAAACACTAGGCTGCAATTGTACACTCTGAGAACAGGCCATGCCACCCTATCTGGCAATGCCACTCTGCCTTCAGCCTCCCAAGTGAACACCACAAACCCTCAGCACTTTCATTATTCTCAGTAGTGAAAAATATCAATCACTGTTGACCATCCAAATAGCTCCTTTACTTGACTTTTTTTGATCTGAGAAGAGCAGATCAAGGAAAAACACAAAATTACAATAGTCCGGTCAAATCTATGGGAAGTAGATCTTTAGCTCAGCAGGCACAGTAGAAAGGGAAGATGCCAAAATTAGGGTGGAACAAATCTGGACCCTTGGGATCCTTAAGAGCAACCTGTAAGAGCGATGTACTGCAACCCTCTGACCCAATGACAGTCACTTGTTCTTTTTTTAGCATTGACAAAAACTGCCATAATACTGAGCTTCTGGATGCATGGTCTTTTGTAAAATCAATTCATACCGGAATGGCAGCATATAAAACTGTACTTCCTGAAATACTCCCACATCAGGTACTTAGATCATTTCTGTTCTTTGCAGCTGTCTTCCTTCTTGGTTTTGTATGTCCATCACCTTATCCCGAGTATCACCTTAGGCAAGTTAAAGCTTTTGGTAAACAAGATGTACTCCCTTTCTCTCATCTGAATTGAATGTGTATGTAAGTAGTGTCCTGAAAGAAGGGTGCTTTTCCTGGGTCAAGGGCCATATTGGACCTTTGTAGACAAAGGAAAACTTCATATTGGTCGCCCCTCTTATTTTGGTGACCACTCCCAAAGAAAGAGGCCTGAGTTTCTCAGCTCACACCAAGGGTGCAGCCCTAACCAAGTCCAGCCTGAATCTAGGCTGGCCTGGATCCAGATGGCCTACACTCAGGTTCTTGCTTCTATTTTGCTTCCCTGCCAACACCACTACCTCCCCCTTCTGCAATTGGGTGGGGACCATCCAAGGACTTTGGAAGAAAACTCTGATAGGGTTCTTTGGTAGAGTCTGGTTGGTGTGTTTGGCATTTTTCAAATGCACTGCTGGATTAAGGGAGAGGATGGCGGCACTGCAGATTTAGATCAGTTTACACCGCTTCAGACTGCTTAGCTCACAGCAGGTTTAAAAAAAACACCAACCCATTCATTTTATCAGGAAGCAAAGAATCTGCAATACTGAAAACAGTTCAAAAAAGACAAGCCAACAGAACACATTATTCTTCAGTTCCCAAACTACCTAAGGCTTTGGTTCCTGAGGTGGTTTGAGAAGCTGGCATTTGCAGCATTTCACTCACACTATTTTGGAGAGGTTTTTTTGAGATACTTTTCCTGCTTCTGTTGCCAAAGGCAGACCGCAGAAAAATTCTGTTTCTACACTGGTTTCTGTTTACCTCTGTCTTACAAAACTTCTCTTCTTGTTCACTGAAATTGGTACTTGGATATCCCGTAACACTGATACTGTTCTCTGCAGTCCTTCATTTACTTACATTCCTGACAACAGCCGTTAAGGTGATTGCAAAATAACTTTTTCAGGAAATCTGATTTATTAATTCCCACCAACATGTCTACAAAAAGTTGCAAAACAAACAAACAAAAAAAGCAGTAGCCAGGAATGTCAATTTTAATGAAGGATTCAAGTTGCGAAATAGCTATTTATCCAGGGGTCTGTTTCAGTAATACTAATATCTCCTTAGAAGGTAACAGCAATACAAAAAAAAAAAAAAAAGATTTTAGACTCCTGATATTAATTTTGTCATCACGTTTGTAGAAAGACTGTACAAAGCATTGCCAGTGCCAGAATAACCTCTCTTCTCACAGTTAGTTTTGGAAACCTGCTCAGCAGCAAAGCTTCATGTGTCACAGTGAGTGATACACACACCTGATATCATGGCTTGCTACATGTGTGTTTCATGTGCTAATTAGACAGAACATATTTCATACCTCAATTGCATGGAAAATTATCCAAGTACTTTCCAAGTAATTAGGAAGAGATGTAGCCAGACTTTAAGCAGCTAATGCTTCTTCACTATGAACTCACAGTGGGACTTCATTTAGCACACTGGTGTGCTTACATATATGGTGGGTCACTTTCAAATCAAATGAAACAAGCAAGGCACTGTTAGAGGTGACTTTTTCATGTCTTTTTGTAATGCCACATCCATGAAATTCAGCATTTTTTATGTAAAATCTGTAAGAGATTTTTTTTTTAAACACTTTTTTTCTGTTCTGCATCACAGATCCACATCTGTATTTTTAACTTCTCATCCCTCATTTTCCCTAAATGTGTTAATTTTCTAGTTATTGTTTTTATACTCCTTCCTTTTCTGTATATTCCTATTTGGGGACTGTTTCTCCCTCCCTCCTTGTGCCTTAAGCAAAATTATTCATGATTTTGTGCCTTCTCACTTCATGTTTAGCTTCATTCTCCACCCACAGGGAGGCACAGTCCCTCCACCTACCTTGCACAGATCTACACTGACAAGAGATTCTCACCTCTGGAGATCTCACTGGGAGTGCTGGAGGATCTGGCACTTGCTGCCTGTGACCATTTCCAACACAGATCAACTCAGAGCAGGTACATGGGGGCGGAAAGAGAAGTGGGCCACCACCCACAACACCTTCCATCCCACCTGTGGCTCAAACGCTTCTTGTGGACATCTGCATCCCCAGGGTCTCCCCCACAAGGGAGGCAACTTACCCCTCTGTTCCACATGAGAAACAGAAGATCCCCATTTAATCTGTAAAGCTGCTCTATGATGCACCAACATTTTTTCACAGAACAGAGTAACCCACATGAGATCATGAAAATAGGTCAGTCAAGAACATTTCAACCTTAACAATCTTCAGTAGAAAAAGAGGTCTTAGATTAAAATTTCATTTTTAACAATGTGCAACAGAATGAAAACAGACTGTAAACCATTCCTCAACCCCAGAAAGACAAAAGCTAAGATTAAGAAGATGGGGAAAAATAATTTAAAATAAGTCCAATTTACACAAATCATCAAGAGACAGCTACTCTGGAAAGGCTGGTAATATCTACCCCAGTTTTCATATAAGTACTCTCTGGACTCAGCCCTTACAGACAGGCATAAAAATTTAAAAATCTAAAATGCAGAAATAAGTAACCCCATCAGATTCCTATTATGCAGTAACCAGTCATACATTTATGTCCTCACTATCTTCTCCAGCCTATTCAACATTAATTATGTCCTTGTTCTGTTGGGCAAAGTAGTAAGATACATAGTTGTAAACACATAAATCCTTCATAAAAAGCTGTAACAGGTTGAGAGGCACAAAACTCTTCCTCTCAAATCAGAGGGAAGAGATTCATATTTTATTCAGAATAAGTTCAGTTCAGCAATTATATATATATTCTGAAGGGAAAATGAGTAGAAGAAAACAGAAGCTTCAGTAACAGACCAGGAGCTGAGTCCCAAAAGAGAAAAATAGAGGGGAAAAAAAAAAAACAAAAAACCAAACACAAACCACAAACCCCAAACCTATTCTCTGATTCTAAAAAAAATTTTTGCAACATTTATGTTAAGAAAGCATTCCACAGTATTTTCACTGCAGGCTGGAGTATGAACAGCGGGTCAACTTTGTATTCTCTATGGTTTATGCCCAAGACATTTTTTAATTACAATTGCAATTGTTGTTACAATCCTTACAACTGTAGATACTAACTTGACTCTGCACTTAACTCAGTCAAGCTGGCATCATCAAAGCTCTTGTATATTGTGGAAATGCTGTTCAGTGAAACGGGATGTTGCTGATCTTATTTGCCATTATTGCTATTCTACAGTAAAGGACCTTCAGAACTGTCACCTTCCTAATTTAATGTTTCAGTCTGATTAATAACCTCAACACAGTAACATGCAAGACAGCACAGTACTACACCATGAGTAAAATCCAGCCCTATTACCCAAGAAAGTAGCTGTATTTTACTAAAACAAGACCAATACAAGAGCAATGAGACAAACAGGTTCTAAAAAATTAATTAAATTCACTGTGATCTAAATTCAGCATTAAAAAGAACATTAGTATCCCAGGTTCTCCTTGTCACATCAGCTTTGAACCAAAGATTTAGTTGATAAATATGTATTTATAGTAACACAACATAACCTCCTGCATAACCCCTTAAAAGGCCGCCTTTGGTAACAAAGCCTTGCAGACAACTAACCTCATCAGATACAGATATCTCCTAGCAAATAGAATCATAGAATCACAGAACCATTTCAGTTGGAAAAGACCTTCAAGATCATCAAGTCTAACCGTCAACCTAGAACGGCCAAGTCCACCACTAAACCATGTCACTAAGCATCTACACACCTTTTAAGTACCTCCAAGGCTGGTGAGTTCAAGTGGTGGAGCCTGTACCAACACTTCAGTGATGAAATTTTTCCTAATAACCAATCCAAACCTCCACTGGCACAACTTGAGGCCACTTCCTCTTGTCCTATCACTTATTACATGGAGGAACAGATTGACCCTCATCTTGCTACAACCTAATTTCAGGGACTTGTAGAGTATCCCTTCAGCCTCCTCCAGATGAAACACCACCAGTGTGTTTCACCAACTGTGAAACAGTTCCCTCAGATGCTCCTCATAAGACTTGTTCTCTAGACTCTTCACCAGCTTTGTTGTCCTTTGGACATGCTCAATCACCTCCATGTTTTTCTTGTAGTGAGGGACCCAAAACTGAACCCAGTATTTGAGATGTGGCCTCACCAGTGCCAAGTACAGTGGGATGATCACTTCCTTCATCCTGCTGGCCACACTGTTTCTGATAGAGGCCAGGATGCTGTTGGCCTTCTTGGCCACCTGGGCACACTGCCGGCTTATTATTCAGCTGGCTATCACCCAACACCCCCAGGTCCTTTTCCACTAGGCAGCTTTCCAGACACTCTTCCCCAAGTCTGTAACATTGTTTGGTGTAGTTGTGACCCAATTAAAAAAATTATTAAGCATAAAAATACAGAATATAATGCAGTAATCATACTTATATAGGTTAAGTTTGGCAAGTTTTTTTTAGTACCCAGTTCCATGTGTCCGAGAGAGAAAGCATTTGGCTCACCAAATTAAAAATATGATGTAGCTGAAGACAGCTGAAAACAGTATTATGGTAACTCTTTGGACCTGTTTGTATCAAAATGTGTATGAGAACAGAGAAGCAATCATTTTAATTCTCGAAATCCTCTTTCCCTTACAACTACAGAATTGTTTTATTTGATATGTGGACTGAAAACACACAGAAATACATAAAATTTGGCTGTGGTTGGGCAAACATAAAAAAACAAAGACACCTCAACACACACTTACTATTCAGAAATCTCCACACTTGGCAAACAAAATCCACTAACCCTATACATTCAAGAAAAGGTTGTGTGAATTGAATGAAGTAATGAGGGTTTGATGAAGCAAAGGCAGTAACAAAAAGTCTTCTTCAAAGATATGATAAAGAGGACAAAATGTGATGCTGAACAGTCTTCCTCTAGCACAAACGAAAATGAAAGGGTGCAGAAAGAAGTTTGTACTGATTAAGTCTTACAATAAAAATACCACTTTATATGGGAAATGTGTAGATGAGGAATGTAGAAGTGATATGGGGACACATTTATATCACTGACGGGAATGCTGATGCACACCAATAAATCTGTTTCCTTCTTTCTTTCCTTTGAACACTACATTTAGAGCAGAGGGGATGTTTTCTCATTTGGTAGCCACCATTAGCCATGCAGAGATAAGTAGAGGTTACAGATCTGACTGTAGTTAGGAAAACAGCTACCTGAAAGGAGGTTGTAGTGAGGCCAGTGTTGGCCTCTTTCTCCTAGTAAATAATGACAGGACAAGAGGAAATGGCCACAAGTTGTGCCAGAGGAAGTTCAGATTAGATATTAGGAAGAATTTATTTACTGAAAGTAGCTAAGCACTGGAACAGGCTGCCCAGGGAAGTGGTAGAGTCACCATTCCTGGAGATGTTCAACAACAGATGGACGTGGTGCTTCGGGACATGGTAGAGTAGTCATGGAGGTCTTGGGTAGAAGGCTGGGCTTGATGATCTTGGAGGTCTTTTCCAACCTTAACGATTCTATGATACTAAAACATGATCCATAGCAGAAAACACTGCACCTACAAGCAAATGCTAACTCTGTTTCTCCCTTACCAATTATGGTACTTAAGACTTCCCATTTTAAAAGGGAAAAAAAAAAAGTAATATAGCCCCATGCTGCTGGCTGAAACCAGCACCCCTGAGGGAGCAAATCCAGGTTACAGAGAGTAGTTGCTTATAAGGGGATGTAAGAAATGGTGCCTGCATTCCATGCGTTCTTCACTCCTCCTGCCAACCACAGCAGGAGGCAAGTTTCAAAAGCAAATGAGTGCTGAAAACCTCCAGTGAAGAATTTGTAAATAGTTATGTGGCTGGTTTTATGAATTGCATGGAGATATTCTATCTGCTTCCATATCAATGTGGAATTACACCAGTTATGACAATTTTGTTATTTCAAAGGAATTTTTCTTTTCCAAACAAGTATCCTTTATTCAACAGAACTGTTAATTAAAAGAAGTTACGCAATTCAGAAATTAAACTAAGTGGGAAACAGAATGTATTTCAGAGGCATCTGTATTAATCTGACAAGACCAAGACTGCTGAAACTGCCTCTGTCTGACCAGAAGTAAATTCTTTCATAGTCATGGGTAGAAAACATAACTGAGCAAAATACCAGAAGACAATGGATACATTTTTGGATTTTAATACTTAAGCTGAGATTTGCCCCAGTCCCAGAGTTACCCCAAGGCAGATCCTAGCTTACTATTGCTGTTGAGGGTAAAAGGTGGCTGGGGCCCTGCTGCTGGACCACTGGGCTCCAAGCTGCGATAGTTCTGGCCCCCTTGATACCTGCTCCTTCACCCAGATCACAGGACAGACTGAAAGGAGCATGAGGAGCCCCAGACAGCAAGTAATTCTGCAGGTGACCTCTCTGAGCAGTGCAGGAAATCTTTGTGGGCCACAGGACTCCAGGTCTCACTCTGGGAGCTCTTGGATTGTATATGAATAGCCAGCAGGCTAGAGAAGAAATGGCTGTAAACAAGGTCACACATGCATTTAAATCGACATTTTTTGTTTCTACTTAAAACTTGTTGTCGTCTTTCCAGGAATGCATAAAACCTAGCCAAGTATTTTCTTAGTATGTACACAGGCTGAATGCCAGAGATTATATATTCAACAAAAAGAAAAACACTGAGAATCTAGCAGTACTGAATTTTTCTCGGATGCCAGTGTAAAGACGACATGATTTATAAAAACAAAAAACAAAACACACACAACAAAAACAAGAAGAGATTTCTGTCTCAACAGAAATATGGACATTTCAGAAGGTGAGGCCTTTCAACACATTCTCTTATTTTTTTTTTTAATGTTTTTCCTGGTAAAATTAGTTACAGCATCTCAGAAGGAGCACAGCTATGGAGCATGAATGAAGGTGTCTACTTCAAGTGCAGTTATTTCCCAATTCAATGACTTTAAAGCACAGTTTCTGTGCCTGATGCATTGCTGGACACGCCAGCTATCACGGATGAATGCTCTCTGTGTATACTTGCATGGAGAGTGGTATCATAAGATGGTGGCAAACATGATACAGAAGCAGTAAATGAAAAACAAAGACACTCAAAAAACCAACAATGCCTGCAACAAGGATCTGCCACACACTTTGGCTGAATTTATTAAAAGAAGAGAGATTATTCTTTTTTAAAATTTAATTTTTAAAGGACAGAAAAATTGCTCCAAACCATATAATCAAAGAGGAACTGAAAATTAGACTTAATACTACTGAGCATTCCTTTGCAGATGTGGGATCAGATTATGTACCAAACTTGCAAAAATCAGGATTATTTCTGAACAAGAATTAGAACAAAATCTCATGTACCAAAATGGGATTATTCTAATCATGTTGGATATACCCTGAAAGCTATTAAAATGGTCAATTATACAGTCTGGTTTTCTGCACTGACACTAGGCAATATAGTGGTACTAGTAGCAATGGTCATTCCAGCTGATTTTTGTGGTTCAGCTGTGACAATGAGACTATTTTTGAAAACCTAGGAAGGAAAAAAAAATCAGGGAGAGAACATAAAGCAAAAATTCAGTCAAGAGGACCTTAGGACTGAAAGCACCTGTTGTTAGAAGCGCATCAGGTTTGATATTTATGCCAGGCTGTACTATCTGAATAGCCAGGAAACCTAAATAGTACATTGCAATCACATCATCTATATTGTAAATCTGTATCTGCATCATCTGATGGCAAATGGAAACTTCATTTTTTATATTGCCAGCAGTTATACAGCTTGATATTATACAACTGTGTGCAATTCACACAAACACACATGCTTCCTTTTCAGTGAGGCTCTTCTGTTCAAGGCAGCAGTGCTCAATCCCTCTGTCTTCCTATAAACCATCCCTTTAGAAAGTGCAAAGTGCACCTTGGTAAAGAGTTTGGCTTTGAAACAATGACCATTCCCTGAGGAAGTCTCTAGATGAAACAGGTATCAAAAAAATGATGAGACCAGAATTTCTACTGAGAAGCAATTCAGTAGGGAAAAGGATGAAAAAAAGTTGCATGATCAAAACAAGAGAAGTGGAAGAAAAGAAAGCAGCTGTATAAAAAAAAATTTAAAAAAAAAAAAATCACACTATCAGTAGGATGTTGCAGAAGAAAAACTATTTGGGGCTAATAGGAAAGAGCGCGCAAGTGTTTCTTCATAGAACAAAGAACTGAAAATATGACTTCCAACACAGACATTTAACTTCAAAGCAGAGCAAGGTAAATGCACCGTGGTACTTGGGGGCACTGGGATGGGCTGATTTAATCCTCTCCCTTCTGATGACACAAATTCGTTTGAAACAGAACCCTTCTTTGGGGTGGGCTACAAATAGTTTAATAAGTTCTTCCCTGAACTTTTGAGGGCTACAAATTCCTCCTTATTCTTTCCCAATTAGTATTTACATTTTTGACACAAAATAGAACAACATCTCCATTAGAGGAAGATGATCACCACAAATATTTATGATTGCCATCAGGGCTCATTCAAGACAGCAAAAAATGACAGGTCAATACCTGCAGGTACAGGAGAAAGCTAAACCTTTGGGAGACCTTCTACATTTCTGCAATTTGATAGCACATTATACTTTAGGTTTAGTCAACCTAGAGCCAATTTTTGTTCCAAATATAAACTGCTGTAAATTTGAACCAAATGCGATGAACAGTTTTAGAGTGAGCAGAGCACTTTCTCTGTAAGCAATCAACTACTTACTCTCACTTAATTGTCCCATTTCCAGTGAGGATTGATAGGACAAGTTATCCTTTTTTGCACTTACTATAACACTGTCAGTTTAAGTTGCCCAGAAGAAATTATGTTACTTCAAAAGTAATGGTGAGTTTCAAAATAATCCATTTCAAAAACAAGATGTTACTTTTCATTCACAGAATGACTTCATTGAGAATCTACATTCTCCTTTCATATGTGTTCCAAGACAAATTTAAATCTATTTCATTCCAGTTATACTTTTTATCTGGATTGTGATAGGATTTGGTGCCTTAGAAAATGAAAACTTGGCTCTCTTTGGGATTTTATTTTGATGTATAGTGAAATAAAAATTGGAGACAACAGATCACTGAACACAAACTACAGTCAAAGACCAGCAATTTCTTTGTGTACAGCAGGGAAAAAAAAATTATTCCTATTGAGTTTCAGGGTACAGTACACAAAGCAGGACTTGAATTGTCTGGTGTTTGCACAAAAAAAAAAAAAAAAAGAGAGAGCTCTGTATAGCAAGAAGTGAAACTCTTTCTGTTCTACTCCAACAACCACATTAGAGAGCCCAGTTAAAACATTCCTTGACACAGTCAGACCCTGGCTTTCTTTTGAAGCATAAACATGACCATGTTTAACCTAGTCCTCAAAGCAGATGCACCATACGAAGCTCTGGTCTGGTTCAGGGACACTAAGAAAGCACAGCAATGCTAGGTGACTGCTGCCCCAAACAAACAGCTCCTCTTCCCACCAGTTGCTGTGCAAAGGCAAAAAAGGAATGCACTGGAGAGTGGGGGTTTTTTTCAGTTCACTCCAGCTACTATTCTACATTTTCTTTCTCTCCCCTCAAAATGTCAAAAGGAATTATGTTGGGTTTTTTTTTTTTTTTACTCAAAAAATGATTTCTGATTGCCCCCATGTATATGAAAGACTTCAACATCAAAAATGTTTGCACACAAGGAATTTCATTTTCTCCCAGTTTAAACATTAAGGGGTTTCTTCCTGCTTCTGAACTACAAAAAGTACGTAGTTATTAAATTGAAATAGATTGTAGTGATAAGAATTGTCTAAACAGCCAGGCTAGTTGTCAGTGATGACAGACTGCCATACATTATGCCATTATCGTGCCAGAAAATGTTGTTTTAATCACCTTAATTATAGCAACAGTGGGTTCCCCCCCCTCATTTTTCCCCTAATGCAAGAAAGTACCATTTCTTCTGTTGTGTAGTATATTTCTGCCTATAGCCAAGGCAAGCATATGCACATAGTCAAGTATTTGCGCAAACAGATCAAGTTGTCAAGTACGCAGCTAACTTAAATGGTCTCAAAAGAAGGAAAGAAAGGAAACCTTACCTTGTGTGTTTTGTTGAAAAATTTTGTTCAGATCCAAAGAGGAAGCTCTGGAATGTGATTTCTGTGGCCTTGGAGGTGGAGTAGGGGGCTCTTCCCCCTTTTTCATGGCATCTTCTATTGAAGTGCTAGAATAAGACCTAAGGAAAAATAAGGGCGGGGGGGACACGAGGGGGCAGAAAGCAGAAAATATTTATTTCAGAAGTTTATTTTAAACAACTACAGTGAATAGTACCTAAAAATGCACTGCTCAGAGCTCCTGTTCATGGTAGAAATTCCTTGCCCTAATCACTAACAATTCCCCCTTATAAACAAGACAGTTTTATTTGGCAACAGAGGGACCCACATCTCCGGAGAAAGGAAGGAGTCATGTTTACGGAGCTAGTATTTTTTAAGGCCTTCCTTATCACAGCTTCAGGCCTTCTTACGTAACTTTTAACTGTGAACAAGGATAACTGTAGCAACTATTTCAAATAAACCTGAGTAAAATTCCCCCCTGGCTATTTACAGTTTCTTCTGCCTTTCCCAACTTCGAAGGTAGTGCTTGTACAGGTAGAACTTCAACCTACCTCTTAAGGACACGTTTTTTAATTTCTAATATTCTGTTAGAATAAATTTTTCACAGAGTCACCAAATTCTGCAAAACCCAGAAAAACTGGATGGTTCCAAAGTGACCAAAACTGGTGAAATACCTGCCTTAGCATATCTTTCCAGACCCTTCCACATCGCATTAGTCCCCAGTGTGGTGCATTTGCTAAGAAGTTTAATTTTACTCAAGTGTCCAGTATTTTTCTGCTGTTGTAGTTACCAGTTCTTCTGCAAGACCAAGAGCTTTGTTCAAAATGAGCATTGACAATGTGAGATGTTACACTTACTGTAACACATTATGCACGACAAGCAAGACCAAAACCACATTTGAGTAGAACAGAAATAACTCCCGCTAATGGGAAATGGATGCATTTTTTTGCCAAACAAGCTGTTGTTAGAAAACAGCTCTTCAGGGAGACACACATTTGGCAACGCTGATACAATGTTTCTGATGTAAACTTCAATAAATACAGGAGAGGAAACCGAAACTGCTTCCAAATTTACATGTCACACAAAAATCTTTGCTGTTAACTGAATTATTTGTCTTGGTAGAGTTTTGAATTCCACAGCCTTACCATATTAGGCCTAACCCACCCCCTTGAAATAACTGGGAAAGCTTTGAAGCAGATTCTTAAGGTTTTATATTTTTACTTTCCATTTTATGCAGTGTATATTTTCCTTGCATTAAAAGTGTACAGCCTAACAGTTTGAGATTAATTCTTTAATTTTTTTTAAAGTTTAAGTAAGATAGTAGCTACCGGCTAAAAATATGCCTGAGCCGACGGCTGTAACAGACCTCTATCATGGCCTTTGGTAGTCAGGCACCCCTGAAGACAGAGACCCTTGAGGTTAGAGCCCTCCAGGCTACAGTGGACAAGAGCAGCAGGAGGTCTGAGTTCAAGTATGCGCTCAAGAACCTTTACTCTCAATTTCTACATTGAAGCGGTGACATATAATCAGATGTGAGACGGTCCTATGTGAGACAGTAGTCACATTCAACTGACTTTTTTCAAACTTGTTTAACTATTTCCTATTTTATGCATTTCTGCATAAAATCTTTTTTACACATTTTTGCATATTTGCAACTTATGATTCAGTAACACGGGAAGAAAATTTAAAACTGTATGAAAACTAAAAAGCTTTGTCTAGCAGCAGAATAACAGCACACAAGGCGGTTCAGCTTTCCTGGATATAGGTCCTAAGAACAGAGGATTTAAATCTTCATACATCATGCTTATAGCTGACCCTCCCTTATTAGCCAGATTTGACAAGCTCATAATGAGGGAACTCCTGATTATACTCTCATTACCTAAAAAAAAAAATAATTATAAAAAAAATTAAGCCCTCTAACAAACATCAAAAAAAAAGTTTGAAGGTGAATGCACAGTATGGCTATACACCCAAATGGCTCACAGACAACCCCAACCTGTAATCCTTTTATACACAATAGTCTCTGATAGAGGTTTCCGTTTTCTTTGAGACATCCAAATTCAACAAGTGTCATTTCTAGCACACAACAGTGTAAATCCTTAAGTCCTTCCGTCACACACCAACCAGTCATAACCGAGTAGACGCTCACCAGGGAAAGGATTCACTCACCCACATCTGAAGGCTGAGTTGCTACAGCTGTTTCTGTGGGAGCGTGCAGTGCCTGCCTCCATATGCAACCACTCTGCAGGTTTCAACAGCACAGAATTGCTGAGAACGTTGTTCCCTGCAATGGGGTGGTCCCCGCTGTCCTGATACAATGTCCCTGGGGCTGGGCTGGAGGCTGTCACCACCATGACAAGGCACCAGGACCAGGCAGACAAGCAAAAGTTCCAGTGCCTTATGACCAGAGATCACAGGGCCCTAGGGCAGTACTTACGTAGGGTCTATAGCTTACAGATCCCTCCCAGTAATTCTGTCTGATCTGAGCTGTACTTCCAGCACAATACCAATTAAAAAAAAGGAATTAAAAAGTGCAACACTAGTTCCTACACCTTGTGTCTAACACCAGAGGAATGTATGTCTTCTCCTGAAACAGAAATGAAAGTAGTACCTGGATCGTGGTCTGGCTTTAAGAGCATTAGATTCCTGAGGAGCTGGAACAGAAAAGAAAAAAGAACCTCTGAAACACCATTTTTAAAATAAATGCCTTTAGCCTCAGAATCAGTGCTCATTAAAAATGTGGGTTTCAAATGTGGTTGAGAGCATGCTCATCTCATGAGCAATGGGGATGTACTTTCACTTCTCCTTCCCCTTTGTTTCTCTAGTGTGTGCATGTCCTAAGAATACAAAAGCCCACATGTAGTCAGAACTTCACTTTTTAATTTGGTTACTAAAATGTAGGACAAGCAACAGGTCTGATAGCTCTGACCTATACTCCTGGGTGAAGTTGTGATGAAGCAATGTAAAGAACAGTATACATTTTCCACAGAAAACATCTTACTCCTAAGTCCACATACCTATTAGTAGTCCAGCTTTGCAAAGCACAAAGATTTAATTACTCCCTAATTACTTAAACTAATTAGTATAAAAGTACATCATCTTACCATCCATAAAGAAATTTTATACATCATGTTGAGACTCTACTTTGACATTGAGAAGGGAAGATATTTGAAGGTAGAAAGCTTTACAGGCTAAGTGCAGATCAAAACACATTTCTCTCAATGTAAAAATTGGTTTCTTTTATGAATTCCAAATATCCTGCCACACACAGGTTTTATGTGATAGGAAAGCAACAGTGCTGACTTAATCTTCTCTGGATAATTCCTTGAGGCTGTTCCTTGGTTTACATAGCCTTTTGTGACTTGTCTGTTACTCTCCTTGATAACATCAGATAATTTTGAGAAAACATAGCTGTGAGACTGCTTTCAAATTCAGCCCACTGAGATATCCTCAAGGTATTAGAGCAGCATGAATGATCCCAATGCACACATGAAGTGAATGCTTGTACTTCCCCATTATTCTGCTAATCAGGGTACAACACTGAAGCAAGATGGCTGGGGGGGGGGGGGGTTCTCAAAGTTTCTAGCTTTGTTTGGATATATGCCTACTTCCAAGTCAGACATTTACCAGCAGCTACTGTACAGCACTGTCTGAGAATACTGAGAAAACAACAGATCCTCCAAAACACAGAGCAGGCGCTACCTGTGGTAGCAGCTGGCAAATACTGACTTTTCCATGGCTTGCATAGACCCTCCATAGGAGGCTTTAGGCTCATAAAAGACAAGTGGCAGCATGTGGCACACTAATTCTTCATGAAAGAAACTGCTTTTAGGGTCATGCCACGCTAGTTGATGCTTTGGAGGCAAACACAAATGAAGGTGGCACTGACACAAACGACCACTCATAAATTGAATTGTAGTAGGCTGTCACCACCAAACTGGCTCACAGTCATCCCAGATTTCTGCTCAACAAACTCTTCCTAGCAACTAAAGGAGGGAAAGGGAATTATTATTAAAATATGCAGTGGTGGTAATCCCCCGCTCTCTCTGCATCAAACTCCCAGAGAATACAACTTCAGAAACTGCTGCCCTAGAGCCATATGACCCAATTTTTCCAATGATTAAATTGCTGATTATTAAATTACATGCACAATTATTAAATATATGCCACTTAGAAATAGGAAGCATAAATCCTTTCCAAGATAAGCCATGTTTAAGAACATTAAAATTTTCCTTCTTTTATGGAGACTGCAATTCTGTTCATATTCTTTTTAGAAAGCTTTTCATCTAAACAGCTGCAGGTAAAACTGACATTCAAACTCTCCAAAGATATCTTGTTGAGGTAAACAGGAAAGCACAATAGGAAGAGAGAATCCCAAAATGACTACTAATTAATAATGACTGCAATAGAATACTACTGCCAAGGATCTTCTTTTAAGCTTTTGAAAAAATTTGGAAAATTGAAGGTTACAATTACACAACACCCAGGCTCAGGTTTGCTTTTCAAAAGAAGTAGTATAATATAAAAAAAATAAAGCATTATTAGGACATACCAATAATTGTGGCAGGTTTTCCATAAAATGGGCAGTTATTTTGGCATGCTCAGTCTGCATGTACTTTGTGTTTGAGGTGCAAGTTTACACGCATACACAACATAATCATTCAAGATGATACAAACTATTTATCTAGTTCATGAGTTTTCCATAATTCTATTGCTATGGATACATGAGCCTAACTTACATGAAACTGATAAAAAATTAAAGCTGTTGAATAAATTTAATTACATTTATTATTTTTAAAATTTGTATAATTCCTGAAGTACTAGATCTTGATGAACTGAACAGCTTGGTCCGCACTAATTAAAGTCATTTATGACCCTGGCTTCGGTGTTTAACTGCTCCCACACCCCTCTTCCAATATAACTTCATTTTAACATTCCAAAGGAGGCTGATTCGGTAATATTTGGCTGTAGCCTAATACTTTATACTTAACTGGTGTCTCCTTGCTTTACAGGCTGAACACTGCATGGACTGGCCATCTAAATCACCCCCACTTAATAGGGACCTAGCCAGAAACACAAATTTGGCCCTCAGTCCTTTACAAGACTGAAGATTTCACACTTAGGAGCCTAAACAAACTAGCCAGATATTCAGAGATACTGAGCATATGAAGTTTTTACTGATTTCAAATTTCTAGTCCTCCTGATGGCAAAGAAAACTTTCCCATAATGAAGCACAGCAGCATCAACCTTCCTGAATTTAGATAAACAGCCCACATGAATAACCAAAGGAGGATGTAAAATTCACCTACTTCAACCAAACTTCTTCATTCTGAAGGTTAATGATTGCAATGATTTTTCAGAATCATGACCTATTCTGAAATAACCGCTCAATTACTGTGCTGTATCTCACCCACTGGATAGTTAAAACATTTTGATGTCTAACATCAATTGTATCATGCAACCTGAGAATGTGCTCGCTCAAACCCTCAGTGTGCAGGACAGCAAGGGTGAAACCACTACAGTGACAGCAGTCATGACAACAGGGTGAAGCTCTGCCACCCTCTCCTTTAGTATAAAAACAGCAACACTGCTGGAGGAGGACAGCACTACTGGGAAGATGTCCCTGACAAAGTGATGAAGGACACAGAGGAAAGTTGTCAGTGGCAAAGGAGATGAGCAGGTGAGAGTAAGGGGTTTTTTTCCCCCCAAGTGTACCAAAGATGGAATTGTTGAACTGAAAGTAAAACTCCCAGGGGCACTCCTGAGCAAAACCAGAGGGGAAGGAGAACAGAACTGAAAGTCATGCAACCACCATCCTCTCACTCCGAGAGAGAAGTGTACAAGTGTGAGTGTGTGTGTGTGTGTGTGTGTAGGAGAAGCAGCAATCGTTTGAGAATAGGAACTGAAGATAGAAAATCTGGCAGCTGCCAAGTGGTTGGGAAGAAGCCAGGAAAAAAAAAAAAAATAGAGTTGGGAAATGAGGCATGCAGCTGTTGAGGAGACATGAGTTAATCGGGCTATAAGACAAAACTGCTGTGACAGACATGTGGGGTCAGTTTTCTAAATCAAGGATATCTTCATAAGTAAAAACATTTATGCAAAAGGAAATGAAAGCAAGTCCCAACTTTAGCTTGGCTGGGACCAGAGAGGGTTTACAAATTCTCTTACTTAAGAAAAAGATTAACAAAGAGCAAGGCAAGGTAGGTCTGATGAACCAAACTAAATGCATGGGAAGTTTCTGGAGCAACTAGGTAATTCTGACATATACTGTTCCAGAAATAACATTTTCCAGGATGATAGGAACAAGGAGTGTATACTGAAGTTGAAGAGATAAAATCAGGGGTCGTTTCAACAAAGAAGCACTCACTGAATCAAAAGTTTGCATCAGTGCTGTAAGTGCCTCAAGATCTGTGTTTTCAAAAGGAAAATACGAAAGAAATACTTCACAAAGAAACAGGCAACTTCAAAATAGTTACTGAAACTTTACATAGTTATTCTATACTTTAGGTTTTACCAAGAAGTACAATATTCATGTTGTTGCACAGAAAAACTTCAGACTCCTTAAAAAATGCTGTTAAAAACACTTCCCACACATGAAGAACCTTTGGATAACCTACAGTTGTAATGAATATTTATCTTGCAAGTAGTCATTATGAGGTAATATCTAACTTCAGTAGCAAAATAGCATGAGAGCAAAAGGATCTTAAAGTTTAATCAAATTACACTAATTTGGACTTACTGTTATATAAAAATATTTTATTAAAATTCTAATGGAAGTAACACATGACATTTTTTTCTTACCTGTTTTCATAGTCAGGTGCTGAAATTCCTTTGGTATCATTTTGAGAGCAGTGCTTACTTTAAGAGCTCAGTAAAAAAAAACCAAACATAACAATGAGAATTACTTTAAGTATGTACAGGCAAAATCTACAGGTATCAGCTCTGAGAAAGGAGCACCTATATCAGTATTACTTAGAACATCTAATAAAGCCAAACATACATGAAAAGAAAAGTAGTCACATACCCTCGGAACACTCAAGCACTGAAAAAGGTTAATTTCCAAAAGCACAAAAATCAAGAACAGAAAGGTCTGTGCTCAAGTTGCCATATAATCTCAAATTTTGACAGTTTGGGGGTTTGAGTGCCTAAAACCAAGGACAAATTCTGTTTCAGAGATGCTGTGCTCTCACAGAGACAGCAGCTGGTGACACTTGGCAGAGCTGGGACTCATCTGTCCCAGCTTACAAACCTGGAGAGCCAGGGCACGCAAGAAACTGGCTGCTTCTAGCAAAGGAAATCACACCAGCCTCCAGGGAATGTCACATGGCACCAACAGAGATGGGGTTAAAATTTAGGAAGTCCCAATCTTTGTGCTTATTCTCCTTCCACTAATGCCTATCATCCTTTATTAATGATTTTCTTAATGCACTACAGCGTAACATACTGTAATACACAATTATATAAATGACCATTGGAATGAGGGCTCATCTCCACCTGCCTTTATCAAATAAAACACGTGGGAAAAGTCTGGTCCTTATGTTTCAGGTCTTTTAACATTATCTTCCACACGTAACTATATTACAACCTGACAGAGTGGAGCTAATTTACTTGTACAGTCTTGGAAATGGGGGAAAATTTGCTTCTACAGTCCTGAACTTCAGGTTCTTGACTTTTGGGGAGAAGATCTCAGTCAGAAGTGCAATTTGCTCTTATATTTGTCAGAACAGCAATAAATGCTTGAACAAGCATCATTCTTTAGCTGAAAATGGAGGAGTCTGTGACATAAATACAGAAAATCTTCAGCCCTGAAGGACTGCATGTATCAAAACAGCTTCCTATCTGACTTAACTTGTCAGCAACAAAAAGCAAAGCACAAGTTCTTCACCTACACAGCCAGGGGAAAAAAAAAAAAGCCATATTAAGAAGTAAATCTTCCCTAGACGTTTCAATAACCTTTAAGTTTCAAGTCCTGCTCTGGTTAATTATTTATTTTGCAACAAAACAAACCTTGTCTAAAAAAAAATTAATTTCTTGGAATATGCTGACTTGTCAAATGTTTCACAAACTCTCATCACTTCTGAAAACCCTTCTTTGAACCACAGACTCTGGGAATCTGCAAAAGTTGGTCACACTTGAGTGTGGAAGGTGGTTCTAGAATGTGGACTACCTGTTCTCACAGCTCTGATGTGGCCTTAGCACATGGACAACTGAGGTATAAAGATTTTAATTTTTTTTTTTTAATTAAGTTATAATCCACAGCTCTGAGAATCAGAGGCAACAAAATACCCACAACTGTTCTGTTTCCACAATTGAGGAACAGCAAGTACTGAAAGGCAGGGAAAAGGGAATGTAAAAGGGAATGAATGACTGTGTGATGATCCAGTGCCTATACTGGAAGCCATAGAAACTACTGAATGGGTAAATATGACTTCAATTTCACATAGCTTGCTGCTGATGGATTTCAAGTGAAATAAATAAATTGAGCATTTCCAATCCAGTTTGTCCAAAACTTTTGTTTTACAAGAAAATACAGGGATTCTTTTAAAAATAAGAATAAAATCTACTTTTGAAATATTGCTATTTCCTGCAAAAAGGGAAATCCAAAATTTGGCGCAATGTAGTCTTTACTCTTACAAAATTCCTGGTAACAATTAGAACTTTGTTAAAATTGAAGTGTAACGTTAACTGCCTTAGGACTAGACATATTTTAGAAGGTGCATTTCATATCATTCACATATGGTAGAACTAGTTTTGAAGTCAACTCATCCATGTATTTGTCTTCAATGCAGCTGCTATCAGTGAGTCTTTTAATATACAGCAACAGATAGCCAGCTTAGAAATTAAACTTACCATTGCTTCTGTCAGCAGTATGCAGATTAAAACCACACAGAATTTAACCCATAATGGGAGAAACCCAAAGCTATTTATTTGAATACCTTGTTTGTCATCTTTCTTTCCATCTTGTAACAGGGCAGCCTTATCAGGTATCTCTTCAGCTGATGTCTTAAAGAAAAAAGAATTATTTACTATACTGATTGGTATACTGTTTCCACAGTTAAATATTTAAGAATACATATCATGGCAAATAAAGGTGATGTGCTCTCTTGCACCGCGATTTGCTTTGTCAGATAAAGAAATATAGAGGACATACTGAAAGACAATATAACTACTTTTCAAGGTACACCAGTTTCACATCTGAAATTAGTCAGAGAGGCACTTCAACAGTGAACCACAAGGAGCTAAGGACTATATGGAAGGAGAGACTTCTCACAACAGAGCAATGTCATTCTGTGTTTTCTTTTTCCTTTGGGTGTAACACCTGTGTTAAGACTGAGGAAACCTCGTCCAGCCCCTTCACAAGAGTCAGTCTCCAGAGCAGTGTCTCTAGCCAAAACTCCAGCCATACTGCAGAGCCCAGCGGTTCAGCATTCAAAGTCTTCCAGCTGAGGTGGCTGATCCTTGAACTAATCTCTTTTATCAACATGCACTCACTAAGATGGGAACCTCACATTTCATTAGCATGTCTGTCAGAGGTCCATTCAAGCCTCTGATGGGAAAACAGGGAACTCCTCCCCAATCTTATTCCTTAACTTTTTTTATTTCAACGGCAACTTATAGGCATTTGTTGTTCTTGTAGCTCACAAGAAGGAACCAGGAACAAATTCTAACTCCGTTATCTCTAAGAACAAGGATACACTCTGCAACCAAAACCACAATAAAGCAAATGTCAGAAACCCCAACCTTCTGTAAATATTGCGTGATGCTGGGTTTTTTCCCTCTTTTATAAAGTTGAATGTGGGATTCCCTAACGCTCAAGGCAGTAATACAGCAAAAACATGGCTAGAGGCATGTTCATACAGAAAATGTATGAACAAAACACTTCACATCCACATATAGCCCTGACACTGTAGAGTGTCAGACGAAAGATCTAATTCAGCACATGCCTGAATTGATGGAATGACTCTCACAAATTTCAATGAACTGTGAGCATGACATTTCTGAGGGTGTTTAGAGCAAGCCCAGCCAGTCATTTTATGCATATAGTGAGAAATCTCATCTTTTATCTTCAAGTTTTTGGCAGTGAGAAAGCTTGTGGAAAAGAGCCAAAGGAACTGAGGGGGGAAAAAAATTTAAAAAAAAAAAAAAAAAAGGACAGAATTAGAGTGGGAGACGAGAACTTGAGAAAACAAAAAAATGGGAAGACAAAACCTCCTTGGGTTAACAAAAAGCAATCACCCTTGTCACCCTCAAGCATAACATTAGCAGTCTTTGTGCATTTTGTATGTTTAACAAAGCCTAGCTTTTAGGTGACCTGTCTCCTGCCACTATCTTCCTTATGGATACATTCAGAAACTGTTCCCATTGTATTGCAGTACTGTAGTTCAGCAGCCACAGGAAAAATGGTCTTCCAAAATTAAATTAAATACCCTGAATGGATGATAGGTGGAAATAGGCAAAGACATGGAGATAATGCATAACTGACTGCATTGATAATGTACTTTTTTAATGTAGTGATCAAGTATCTAAATTATATTTCCTCAAGTAGCCAAGCTACAAATTAAATTGCAACAGTGAATTACTCCACTTGCCACAAAAAGGAGATGAATGACTGACCTTCCAAATGGTACTCATTCAGTGTATTAGTTCAAAACGTAAAAACATCAGTTGAAGAAAAATCAAAATCATTCTTGACTAAGCTTTGAGAAGAGATTTTTTAGTCCATTAATTTCGAATAACAAAGGACCAAAATAAAAAGGCCCCAAAACAAACTAATTGAGCGCTTTGCCCTGCACATCTAGGACCCAGACAGTGACGAAATGGAGCAAAACCAGTCAAACAACTGCAATGTAGTCAGAAAGCATTGTGTGCTTAGCCTGTGGGCAATCACGCTACAGGTTCTTCTTAGTTTTCAACCTAGACATAAAAAACCCCTTGGATTTTGTAGAACATCCTTCCACCTTGCAGAAGCTAGGAATAGAGCAGATGATCCAACTGTTCCCCCAAGAACATTAAGCGACTACAAAGGCAGCACAGCAATCTGCAAGCTATTGGCAGTTATGGTGAGAATGTCTCAGGAGAAGAATGCAGAGATAACTGCTGAAAATTGAATTAAAAATTAAAACAAAATGGGGGATTTACTGCTTGTTTGGGTTTTTATGTTTGTTGCTGTATACCCTCTGCAGATATTTAATTATTACTATAATATTGCTACTATTATCATCTCCGCTGCAGCAGAAAAAAAATAAGAAAAAAAAGCATACAATTTAATTGCTTAGGAAATCATCTCCTCCTAGATTTATCCTTACACTTGACATATATTCAATGACCACAAACAGGAAGAGCCTAAAAAACGGACATGGGATAAGATTATAGAATTGCATTGGTTAGGTTACTCAAATGGCATTTTATTCCTAAGAAACACAAGAGGACTCTGAAAGCAAAATTTCTGAGCTTTCTGAAATATATATATGAAAGTTCTAATCTTACAATCACAAAGGCTATCCTCACAACTCTGCAATGACCAAAACCCACTCCATCTATCTGGGTAATCAGATGCAAAGTCAGTATCCTAACACAAACAAGGACTCCTTAGGCCACAGAGATACTGAAGGAGATGCTGAAGTCAAGAAGTTACATAAACTGTAAGTTTTTAATTATGTGTATAGAAGATACACAGTTATATGTTTGTTTATATTTAAAAAAAATTTAATTGTATGTCTACATCTACTTATATACATGCATGTTTATTTGTATAATGCACATGAAAATGCAAGTGAAAAAGACTGACATCCAGAGTCCTCGCCTATCAACAAAAAAACCCAAAAAACCCCCCCAAAACCCCAACACATTCAAACAAGGATATGACCGTTTTTAAGCATAAGACAAATAATTATATTTAAAAACTAGTCTCTTAAGCTGATGTAGTGAGTTAACCCAAATCTCAGTTGACTCAAAGCAGTTTGGAAATGGAGTTATGTATATATGTACATACAAACGATGACATCAGCGAATGAGTGATCAACACAAATTGCCTTGAATTTTGCCTATTCTGCTCATTTAAATAGCAAACCAATACACATATATGTTAATGAGGCACACTCTCAAGGGACTGTTGAGCTTTGCCACACAACCAACCACACAGTAAAAATTGCTAGCACAGCATGGCCTATGGCACGAGGCTGTTCTACTATGGTAAAGGACCTGTCCACACTGCCAATGTTCCAGCAGTCCACACTACCAGAACAGCAGAGCTGCTTTCAAAACCCAGTATGACTGGTGTACTTTGGCTAAGCTGCTGTACAAAAAGCAATACCACCCAGGAAGACAGCATATATTTTAACAGTTCCAGAAGAGAAACTGGATGTTTAAAGCCCTGTCTGCAGCATGGCCCAAAGTGAACACTGCACTCTGTAGCAGCTTATGAGAGTCTGTTTGGTGCTACTACTGCCAAACTGAATTTGATGAGGGAACAGACAGGTTCTGACCCAGGAACTCCACAGAGCAAGGCATACACGGAGGAAGTAACTGGAGAACAGTCCTGCTGAGATGCCGCGACATATCATTGCTTTTTAACCTGGAAGCAGCAACAGAAGGGCCTATTCTTGCAGCCAGTCTGCCATTTAATTCACTACCTTAAATACTAAGCCCTTAAATCCCACAGTGTTTATTTTTGTTATTATTCAGAGCTGCAATATCCCAGCAGAACTCAGTGTCCATGGTTAAACTTCAGCTTTACAGGATCTTGAAAGTTTTGTTTTTTAACCTCAGTGATAAGCCCTTCTCCTTAATTTAGTTTTGCTTGCAACAGTCTTCCATTACAAGTCTGGTATCTGTTGTGGTACTGCTACAACAGATCTCCATTCTTCCCTCACAACATCATTCCCAGCTCCTTACAATTACTACCTACACCCTTACATGGTAGTTCCTTAGACTATGAAAAGGCTGGATATTAAAATGGAGACTGAATCACTTAAACAGAAATATGCATTTCCATACTACACAAAATCTGGGATAGTTGCAGCCTCCAAAGAAGTAAAGCACAAGTAATCAAGACAAGCCTAGACACTTTTGTCCTCCTCCCTTCCCACATGCTAAAGAAACTGCTATGAGAAGGGTCTGAGATGGCTTAACAGGAAGTTTAGAGGATTCCCAAAGTCCTCTGAGAGGCTCGCAATTCTGCTGCTATTGCATACCACAGTGACTGTGAGGCTGGCCTGTTCCTCTGCACTCTGCAAGGTAACTACCCCACCAAGACCTTCTCACCTCTGTCCGACTGAAGTCCCGAGTCTGCTGACCACCTGGCAATGACTCAACAGAATCAAATAGCACACAGTCACGCATCGGCTTCAAAGAAGCTGAAAGGGAAATAAAAAAAATAAAATAAAATAAAAATCCACATGCCAAGTCTTCGGTTAATATAGCCTTCTTAAAAACTTGTTCCAGCACAATTCGGCCCTTCATTTCTGTAGATCAGAACTGATCTACAAGCTACGGATGACAAACACCATGAAGAAAATATATCTATCTTGTAGTTTGAATAAGGCAATGTCATGAAAGGGATAGCATGTATAAATAATTTCTGTTGTAGGAATAATTGTGAGATTTGGAAGAAGTGCTTCTTAGCAAACATTAATTGCCAAACAGCCACTGATTTGCATTTTGCTTCCTCACAGTCCAATATCAACTTAGTTTATACCTTGCTATCTTAGTAATGTTAAAGGTACTTCCTAAACCTTCAACTCCCATTTTTGACAGTTTGAATACTGAAAAGTATAATACACTACATTATACACTAAAATTGAAGGCCAGCAAAAAGCAAGGACACTAAACACAGTAGATGCCACAGTATATCACAGTATATACCATCTTTAACTAAACAGCACTGAGAGGAGAAAAAAAAAAAAAGAAGAAAAAAAATCACCTCTAACTCCTCATGGGAATATTCAGAAGAATCTTATTGCTATTCCACAAGCTCAGGTCCTTCTACTGATAGCCCTCTGGGATTAATTCCTCTGAGATAAATTTGTCTTAACAGCTGGAAAACCGCTTTTCTTAAAGATCAATATATTGAAAGGCAGAATAACTGGTTCTCACATCAAATTTCTAGTTTCTGGCTAGCATCTAGCTTTTCCTGAATAAATTAAGCTCTCACAAATCTGTCTTAATTTACAGAACAGTGGGTTACATACAGGGCAAATAACTTTACAGATTCTATAAATTAGTTTCAATAAAAACTTTCAGAAAAGAAGGTGGTGGGTCAAACTGTCAATGGAGCTGTGCCAGGATAGCATTTGTTTCCACACTTGTAGTTTATAGCCAAAAAACAGCAAGATTACTTCATTCTTAAATGCTCTGTCTTACACTCTAAGACACTTTATTTGAAGCTCTAATACTCTTATCAGATGCAAACACTTAACTTGAACCAAATTCTGCCTCATTTTGAAATTGCTACAACCTAATGAA
>JAAGNO010022410.1:55727-67296 GCA_033439905.1 Ceryle rudis
GTCTTCCTCTCTGGAGATATTCAAAACCTGCCTGGACGCATTCCTGTGTGATCTGGTATAGGTGATCCTGCTCTGGCGGGGGGGGTTGGACTGGATGCTCTTTCGAGGTCCCTTCTGGCCCCTGACATTCTGTGATTTTGTAATCTTAAAGGCCAGAAAGAACCAGTAGGTCATCTAGCCTGCCACTTGGTACAACATGGGTCATAAAATGTTGTCTGCTTACTGCCACTGAGAACACCTTTGGCTGAAGTATACCCAGTGCAATTAAAATAGGAGAGATTTCCTTTCTGGAAAAGAGGAGAAATTCCCTTCCTGGAAAATAACCATAGTGTTCTACATCTCTAGGATTTTATCACCTTAAAAATTCATGTTGCTGAATGATTAATTTTAGAACAAGTTGACAGATGGACTGGACACTACTCACACTGCACAGTGGCTGACTCCATGAGAAGTTTCACTGAAGTTACGATTGTAATCAAATTCAGAGGAAAACAATAAACACCACCCAAAATATGCCTCCATTGCACGGATGGACCTGGGACAGAGTCCCACAAACAGCAAAGCATGCAACAGGTAGCATGGTTGGCTGCTCCCGATGGCCACCTCTTCAGGGTGTGGGCTATCTACCACGTCTTCTTCACTGGAGCAGGATACGCACCATAAGACAACCTCACCAGCGTTGCTTATTTCAGAAGTCAACCACTGCTGGTTTTATCGCTTGTACTACAGGTGGGGTGGGGAAAAATCCCACCTATGAATGAACAGGAGTTTACCTAACTGATAAAAGAATGGCTGTGACTCAGTACTGGTATGTTTTTCACATGAAGGCCACTTGACAGTGTTGACACAAGGAACAGCTATAGAAATCAGGATTGGGCTTTTCTTCTTCTCTAATGAAACCAAAAGCATAATGCTCCCTGAAAATACTCACAAACACTCGTTCTCTGGGATATATTCCACATAGTCTTGTCACAGATCAGGTATTAGCATTCATCTGTGAGCACTGACACACAAATCTAATTTACCAGAAAGTGAACAGGATTAAACAATCATGACAGACGATTGAATCATTTTCCAAAATACAGACTAAATTAAATGTTAAAATCATTAGGCTGATTATCAGTTGCATGTGAAATTTTGATGCTTCTGAGAAGTTAAAAAAAAAAAGGCATTTCATACAATGTACACATCCCAAATTTTATCCTACCTGCATGCTGCTGCTCCAACCCACTTCTTGATTTACCATATCCATAACTTACAGGTATTCTCTGATAAGTAGATGGAGATGCAGGAGGTGAGCAGATTGGAGACATCGGTGGAGACTTGGGTTCCTATTTCAAAAAAAACACGCTTGAACAAAAAAATGGGATTCTGAGACGACAGCAAAACAACCAAGTAATCTTGCATGGCCATCTGAACACATACAGCACAACGAACAAAGAAAAGGCAAACACTGTAGCTCCCCAAGGCCCCCTATTTCAAAAAAAGGCTCCTTAATAACAAAAGCTGGTAAAGACAGAATTTGTTATTGAGCTTTCTAGGGGTAAAGCATAGCAATGCCATAGCAAAGCTTTATGATTAACAGCTTAAGGTATTTTACCTCCAAAATATGCCTGAAAAAGTGTATGTAGAATGCTTACCATGAGAAGGTATCTTTGATATTAGTTAACACATTTAGTTAGGGTGAGTGCATTCTTTGTGGGAGAGCATTTTTCAAACAAAGCACTTATAAAAAATTAAAATAAATCTCCAGATTGGTATTTTAAGCACTCTGTAGGTTTATAGGTGTTACTGGGTAACTATTCTACAGCATTCTCTTTACCTTGACTTACGGATTGTTTAAGAAGAGGACATGATCCTGAAACAGTTTACTGTGTAAAAAGGAAAATACAACACAACACAGATAACCTAGATGAAACCAGGGGTTTGAGGGCAGCATTCTGCTTCAGTGTTGGTGCACACAGGCAGATAGGCATATGTGCTGCTCTTCCCCATCCTGTTATTCACCAGTGTATCTTCTCATCAGCTCTTTCCTGTTGGTTGACCTCAGGCTGGGAACACCATTACTCACGCCAATGCACCATGCGATAAACATGTGCACAGGTTATGGGAAGATAAAGCACTTGCCACCAAGCATTTACAACATGACCTGATACAGTACTAGAAGAGAAGATGTCAAGCCTTGGGAAAATTAGGAAAATCAAGCTTGCACTGCAAAGCTGTGAGGCTGCTTGTTTCTGAATAAGTGCTCTCAACTCTCCTAAATAAAGGTAATACAAATGTTCCTTAAGACAGCTTTACAATGGCAACTCAGAATGACAGATGCTGCTTCCCTGAGGGGGAAAAAAAGAAAAGCAGATTTATTCTACACTCTTCCTAGGGGTAATTAGAATAGAAGAAAACCTAGTGGCCTTATCCCACCCAGAAACAGTGGTTCATGATCCAATACCCCTTCTCCAATTCAATATTTTTGTAGTGACTAAGGATGATACTGGCCATGAGAAATTGCTCACTTTCCTGTTCTGTTTCACAGACAGATTTCTTTGTGCTGCTCCTCCTCTAATTCTCTCCAAGAAATAGTGCTGGACTAAGTAGGTGGACAACACTGAAAGAACTTACACAGAGTATTACAGGGCTGATGGCTTTATACAAGCTCATGTAGAGAAATTCCCTTCAGGAGTGCAACTGGGATGCATTAAATTCAGAGAACAGCACCAGTGAGGGTTATTTGCATGCCTGGAGTTCACCTCCTATCTAGTACTGCAAAACTAAGACCACATGAGTGTAATCCTTAACAGGACTGGACTCAAAAGAAGGATGTGTAACAACATATCGACCTGAAGGAGACAAGCCTGTTACCTGTTTGTCCCCTTCATCTGTTCTTTTGTAGGAATTTTTTTCCAAAGCTGCATGTGGAACCTGAAATTTAACTCCATGGAGTTCTGCTGGAGTCCCATAACGTACTTCACTGTCATTTTTCAGTGCTGTAAACCGTGGCAGAGGCAATTCTTCATTAAAAGAGAGAAAAACTCAATTGAGACTAGAGAACATTGTAAGTACTTTAAGCAGTATTGTCTTGTAAAACCAATGAAAAAAATTATTTATAGAAGAGTACTATTTATATTTTGCAACATATACGTGTGGAACTCCTGTGATTATTTTAATAAAAATGTGATGTTATACAGAACTACATTCACTACCTTAATATACAAGCTCTCTGTGCATAAAGAAAGAAATAAGCCTTGTGTGTGCTATTAAAGCAAGTGGCAAACTCATTTCCTGCCCTCAAAACGTTGTCTGTAATGAAAAGAATAGTTTCCCACAGAAACTGTGGAACTAATGAATTAATCAGTCAGGATCACAGTATCCTCAGCATTGCCATCATAAAAGGAACAAATTAAATATAGTAGGGTTCAGAGATCACACTAAGGCCTGGTGAGACAACTGTGTGAAAAAGTCCCATGTTGTGTCTGGTCTGTAAAGCAGAAGAGTGACACTTTGTCATTCTAAGGTGATTCACGACTATTTTGAAGAAACACCATTTATTTTTGTGCACAGTCACCCTGAATCATAGAATCATAATGGTTAGAAAGGACCTCTAGGATCATCAGGTCCAACCTTCATCCTAACATCTCCCTATCCACTAGACCATAGCCTCAAGTGCTATGTCTACACATTTTTTAAACACCTCCAGGAATGGTGACTCCACTGCCTCCCTGGGCAGCCTGTTCCAGTGCCTAACCACTCTCTCAGTAAAGAATTTCTTCCTAATATCTAATCTAAACCTCCCCTGACATAACTTGAGGCCATTGAAAGATCAATACAATTAAAATTAACAGAATGCTCAGAACTGAGCAACGTCATACATCACCTCTGTAATCATTTACACCTACAGCTACTGCCAGGAAGAAACAGAAACCAATTGGAGCTTGGTACACGTTACTCACTCCACTCTAAAGGCACTCATACATTTCAAGAGCAAATGTAATTAGCACAGGAATCATTTCAGTAAAAGTAAGCAGGATATCAATACAAGGACTGCATGTACCTTTCTTCACTCAATTTGTGGATTATTTGCAGATGCTGGACTTGTAGAACATAAACAGTAAATATAACTGAGTTCAAGTTTCAATTTTTTTTGGCCTTTTTTTTTTTTTTCCCCTCCAAATTAACAACCTTAAAAAGGAGAGCAATGCAAGAAACAGTGCACAAGCTATCTTTAAGGAAATCTAGAAGACAAAATCTAGGCTGCACCACTTCACCCCTGGTTTAAACTCCCCTTCAAGCAATGCACCAGACCGAATAGTGCCGGCTGTATCCAGTGCACTCCACTTGGTCAGGGGTTCTGCACCGTGGGAGCTCAGCTCACACACGTCTTCATGAGCTTGACAGCCTAGCTTCCCCACTTCCAGATGGAGCAGACCTGGGAACCCCCTCCCTGTGCCTGTGTCTTGTAACATTAGTGAATGCTACATTTCTTTGCCCTTAGCAGGGACAGCAGAGCAGAAACCAGGCTGGGAGCAGTGACCCAGTTGCGAGGCTATGGGTGGGTCCTGCCCTTCCTACCTCCTCTCTGATCTTGGGACAGCTGCATTGCTGCCTTCAGCAACATTTTGGCACGCACTGCTGCACAGAGCAAGGCCTCACACATAGTTTTAACGCCCACCTGGGATATGAGAACTAAGAGTTCAAACCTGTTCAGGCTCAAGCCTAAGTAAAATGCCAGGTGTTTTGAAGCCTGAGCCCTGCTGAGGCAGAACACACATTAGCAAGGCAGAGAGAATGCATCACCATGGCACTAGAGCATCAAGTTCCTTCCATTTAGTTGCTAGCAAGGTTTTGTAGCTAAAAGGGACCTGCCGCCTTTCTTCATCACTTGAGTTTGATAAGCTTCTTTTAAGAAGCATTTTTCTCCATCAAAAATGCTACATTTAATGTTACTGTCAATTCATTAGGAAGAACAAAGCAGTCTTAAGTTACATCTAATACACATTTTCATACCTACTGATAGGAAGCATTATGATTTTGTAACCTTTACCCATCTATTTTAGCAGGGTTATTTCCTGAAACAGACGAGTGTTTCAAGTTGCCCTACACAGGGGGACCCCTGACCTGCCCACATTCCCCACAACATGCCTCTTCCCGAAGCAACTATCAATTCCTACTTTAGAGAGCTGTCAAGATTAGAGGCTGAAGGTGAGAAAGAAATACATCCCCAGCACTGATCAGCTGTCATTTGTGCTATTCCTTTGGTAGTACCTCTTCCAGAGGGGGATGTCATCTCAGCTTTGCCATGAAACTCACTGCAATTTTCTACCAGTCACTTAGAGAATGTCACATTACCTTCTACTCTCTCTGCTCCTCAAAACACAATTGGTTCACACACGTTAGAAGAAAAAGTTTATCACTACAGAGAGCTGACAAGCATAAAAAAGCAAGAAACAAGTACATAGCACTGCAAACAAAATTTGCTACTTACCATTCTTAATGCTCTCAATCCGTACTGGGAACCCTGACTGTGCTGCCGCAATTAATTTCAAAGCAATATAAAACTGAGCAGGACCAAAATAACCCACGCGCTTGGCTCCACAAACTTCTGTAATCTAAGAGAATAGAAACACATTGTTGGTCATACATTTCACTCTTTCAGGGAATGTAAACATCTCTACATAAAAAAAAAAAAATCTTTAAAAATGCAAAACACTTGCTGTATTTAAAGTATTATATTGAGCATATTTGTTTCAACTCAAGACATTGTTATCTGATCACATTCCCCTTAGTACATGAGAGACACATAGTTAGTTGTTAACCTTTTCAGAACTGCTGGGTAACACTGCTATTCTAAAACAACTTACAGGTTTTCATACTATATATGATTTTAATAGCAAGTGAAATGATGACTTGTTAAGTACGCTGCCCAGTAAAACACTTCCATTACAGAAGCTGTAATATTCACAGAAGATTGTACTTAACATTAGCCCTGATAATAACAACAATTACTGGAACTGGAACTAACACAAGAAATGCCCCATCACACTGCTTGGACAGAACACTTTCCCTTATGAAAAATTAACAGTCTCAGCACTGAAACTTGATTTCTATACATAGTTCAATGTTTGCTTCACTCAGCTACCTCTACAAAGCAAACAGCTCCACACTGGCAAGCTCAGACAATAGTTATCAGCAGGTTCTAAGTGCAGGCACAAATTCTCCCAAGCATTCCCAAACCTCAGCTGGGCATTGAGAGTGGAACAAAACCCCATTTGTCCCAGATGTAAAGGGAAGCCACAAATTGTTTTCCTGAAAATACAATTAGATGAGCAGTGTCTCCCGGCTGGCAAGGTGCACTGCCTGCATGCAGGATGACAGCAGGGCTGCACTGGTTTTTCACAGTGCTGCTCTCCAGAAAGCCAAACCTGGGGATTACTCTCAAGCTACATCAGTACAACAGAAACTATTCCCGTATCATGTGTATAAACAAATATCACTAACAAACACTATTTTTTCTAATTTATTTTTATATGTATATATATATACACACATATTTTAGTGGCAAAATGTCAGGTGAAACAATCAGTGAAAAAAAAAATGTTTTGGAATAGTAATTCTTAATAATCAAAGAAAACTATGTTCAAGTGAACTCCTCCTTCTCTGGATGTAGCTTCTGCTTTGACTGAATAAGCTCAGGCTTCCTTCTCTTCTTGTGAGTTTTGGAAATGATGGCCTAATTCCCTGATCACAAGATGTACCAGCAGCTTTCTTTTCTCTTACTGAAGGGAGATTGATTCTCTGTATGAGGACAGCTTCAATTAACCAGAAGCATTTGCCATTCCCCTTCCTCCATATATTTTTTTTTCTGACCTTTATTTATTTATTTTCTGCCCCTGCTCTGTTGCTGGCCTTACGTCTTTCATTTCCCAGTGGGAACACAAGCCACATGGGATGTGCCCGAGATGGATGGTGTCAAAACATGATTAAAAATGGGAGTGTGCCAGGGAGAGAGGAACGGGTGAAGCGGAATTCCTTGGAGAAGAGCTGCACCCCATCCAAGACATGCAAAGAAGTCAGGCACATGGCATCCACCTCAGCTGATGGCACTACACAGACCCCAGTGTTGCAACGGGCCACCCCACTGCCACAGAGAGCAACACTGTCTACTGTGGGGTTCCACTGCACCAGTGGGTTCTGCAGCAGCAGGCTCACTGGGTCCTGTAGCAGGAGATGACACCACAGGTGGATGCTCGCTGTGCTGGAAGAGCAGCACCTGCCTGCATGCAGCATGGGCATTCTGCTGGGACAGCCGATCACAGTCCTGGCACTGTTGTGGGAGGGCTTGGCAGAATATCAGTACCATTTCTGAACACCAAAGCAGGTACTGGCTTCTTTCTCCTTTTCCCTGGATGCTCCTAATTCACTCAATCCTGTTGCCCACACCTCTCACTCCTGCACAGCCCTTCCCTACCAGCAGCCCCAGCTCTGGCCTATGCAGTGGTGCGGAGCACAGCTGACCAGGTTTGAATCAGGACATGAACTGCAGCTGTGGCTCAGCCAACTCCCCATGGGCACAACCACCCAAGTAAGACAGATTTTGACAGTTCTAGGAACAATGCTGCTGTGGAAGGTATGCGGGGAGCCACTGGCCGGGAGTTTGCTGCTCATCCCCGGTGCACAAATTCAACCAGCTGGGAAGAAGCAGACAGAGAAGGGGCACAACCAAGCTGAAATGCAATCTGGGTACACAGCCCTGGTTTATTATGGGAGAGGTTTGTTAAACGAAGGCCAGGGTTGAAGAAGGCAGTTTGGACAAGCTGGGCACTCCACCTGTACCCAGGCCCTTCTGTGGGGTCACCTCCTGCATGACCCATGGACAGAGCCCGGGATGGCAGCTGCTGTGGCACAAAAATGGCACACACAATCCCCAGGTGTACGAAGGCTGTACCCTAGAGGGATTTTTCTCCTCTTGAGCTGCTTTCCTGCCATGGCATCCTACGCTTGCTGGCACGGAACAGCAGCATCACAGTGATCTGTGTTCACTCTTGCCGGTTGCTGGAAAGAAGAAACACTGAGCAACTGGGACATTCATGCAGGGATTTGTGATGCTTCCTGAAAAGATATTGAGAGTCAATTTTTCTTACCTTTCCCTATGCTTTAAAATATTAAGGTTGCTGAATGTCATAAATGCTCTGCTTGCTCCTGGTTATAAACATGTTATTCTGATCAAGCAGACTAATAATTTTTTATCAAGGATACACTAGCTCTCAAAAATATAGTGTTGTTTCTCAAGCACACTTACAGCCAACCAACCTGAAACTGCCTCTCTGTGATTTTGCTCTTCGGCAGTAACAAGGGAAATATATTTTGTAGGCACAAGCTCCTTTGTGTTATTTGTGCTACTTAATTTCTTATCTCTCTGTTAATGGCGAGAGCAAAAGATGCAAGCTGACAGATTTATTACATAATTAATTGTAGGTATTCATACAGATTAATTGCAGGTACAGACATTTATTCTTATCAGATTCCTTGTACAGTAAAGGAGATGATTTGGGGTTCCTTCTAGACAGCATTTCAAACTACCTATATCAGAACCCTCCCTGGAGCTGCCAACAGGAGCAGCCCCTCTCTCCAGCAACTGCAGAGGTAGGTGGCAGATTAGCCTTTATCCAAAATTAATTCCTCAGAACATGCTGCCTGCTCAAATTTCCACAGCTGCTTAAACTGCACTGCGTTCTTTTTTTGTTTCCCAGTTTTACCTTTTGCAGGGTCAGTGCACATAGCCTCTTGATGGGCAGATTACATGTAGTGATATGCAATACTGAAATTAAGTTAGTTTGTGCTATACACAATTAAAAGTCTCCGAGATTCATCTGAAATAAAGGCATTGTATAATAAATGTGATACACTATTTTTTCCAAGCTGAAACTACATACTCTCTCTCTAATAAAACACTTTGGAACTAAGATGTATGAAAATATCCCCTGAAAAGAGGGAACATCAGTTCTGCTTTCATTCAACTGATGTTTAAAACCAAACTCTATCCTTTCTTGTTGTCAGTTTGCATTGCATGCCCTTCAGCAAATTACCAAGGAAAGAACTGATATTTTATATTCACACACTGCTAAACAGACACACATGTAAATCAAAATACTTGCTTATCTTGATACTTCAAGGGATTTTAACACAGAACTATTGACAGACAATTTTCATGGCAATTTTTTTTTTTAATTCTTCAGCAGAAAACAGTAATCCTCCAGTGACAGCTGAATATTTAAGAAAAGTTTAACAAAGAACACGTTGGAAATAATTTTTTATGGTGGCAGGTTACAGATGTTGCTTGCCAAATCTAACCTCAGGATGATAAACAGCATTAGTCAAAAATTTATCTATTCAGTGGTTTGCAAGGCAAGAACAGTACGCTGAGTGGACTAAAACTGAGTTTAAATTTAATACAAGGTGGAACTGCTTATATGAAACAATTTCACTGGTCATTTGTCAATTAAGGAAAAAAAGTTAATTTCACACATCATGTGAAAAAACATTTCTCAGAGAAGTACGGAAAGCTACAGTGTCTGATCTTGTGTTTGTTCTCAGTCAGTCCTGGAACAGCACCTTTCAGTTCATTGGGATTTCAGCGGGAAGCCTTAAAACACACATTCTCTACATGAACGATGCCACCTTCCCTAGCAAGCAGCCATAAGGGGAGGAAGAGCAATACACCCTTCTGACAGGCCAGAAGTTTTTCAATGGTTGTAAAAATAGATACGGGGGGGGGGGGAACACAACAAACAAACAAAAAAACACCCACCCAGATCTCCAACTCATCAACGTTAACATTTAATATAAAGCTACGAGCTGTTAGGAAGAGCAGTTGTTTTAAATTACCATTCTTCATGAAAACTTCTCATATAAAAGCTTTACATCTCGAGATGGTGGAACACAAAGCAGATTTTCATATTTATTATCCACTTACTGCTCTATCGGCTGACAGTGAGCGTTATTTTTGTAATTGCTTCTTGAAGACATCCCACATGAAGCAGCTTTTCCCAGCACTATCTGACATTGTTCCAGCTCTCCCTGGTTCTCTCCGAACAAGTTTCCACTGCAGTATCCAAGAACACTGACCTCTCAAACACTCTGGGCAGGTCTAATTTAGATTGCAGGAGCTAAACCTCAGGATCGGAACATAAGCCTGGAGCAGAAGTTTGGTTTCCATCAGTAGAAAAGAAAAAAAAAGGTAAAAAATCAGAAGCAACTATTCTATAATCCTACGGACAGACTGAGATGACCGTCCGGCAGCCTCACGGGAAAGGTTTTCAGCTGTAAGGCAAAGGTAGAGCTGGGATTTTCACTTTTTCATTTAGCCTTCAATGCTGCTACAGCATCCTCTGTATCTAGCTTGGCACACAGCTTTTGTCTTCTCCACCCACCCTGTTGTTTCTTGCCATGTAAAGGGTCAGTACTTGTCATTTGTGGGTAAACCCAGCCCAAAGGTGCTCAACTCTGTGTGGGCTGAGAGGCGCTGCGAGGAACATGTGTAAGGTGGATGTGTATTCAATCTATTTGGAAAGAAAAAGAAAATGAGCATTGCTGACTCCTGCATTGAAGGAAATTGTCTCACTGCACCTTCCATCTCAGCCCAATGCTAAAACGCACAATTTTCTGACTTGCCCTTGCTCAAGCTATAGGGAGGTAGGAAGATGTTCGAGTTCAGCAACTGCCTCGGTGTTTTAAGGAACACATTGAAAAGCATCTGCTGTTACCTGATGCATACACCCCAACCAACATCCTCTGGAGAATGACCAGCTATAACACCACAGCTCAGACCTCAACTGTGAAGCAACCCCAGGCTCCCTTCTGAATCAACTACCCTCTTGAAACCATTTCAAAGACAAATATTTGCAGCAGTAGTTTATCAACAGGTTATCTCAAAATTGTGTCGAGCATCTGATCCACTATACCTTTTTTTTTTAATTTGTGTTTACAGAGTCTTTGATCTGCTTGTTACATTTTTTGCTACATTGTTAAACAGGTATTTCTTTCTGAAACAGATCATTGTTCAAATATCTATAACACTACCAGGAGCCTGGGGCTATGTATCTCTCTCCCTTCATTATTTAAAGCAAAGTGAGAAACAACACCTCCTGGATCCAGAAGGATTACTGCCTGGGAAGGCAACAGGAAGAGGAACATGCTGGAGCAGTTACATATGCAGCTGTAACAGAGGAAAAGGCTCTGCTATCGATTAGGTTCTTTAGCTCTGCTCCTTCACATCAGTGGTATTTCTGTAACTGTTTATTTTATACTCTCTCCTTTTAAAAGCAGATACTATCAATACAGGCTGGGCAAGGAGGTGATAGAGAGCAGCCCTGTAGAAAGGGACTTGGGGGTGCTGATAGATGAGAAGCTGGACAGGAGCAGCCAGTGTGGGCTTGCAGCCCAGAAGGCCAGTCACATCCTGGGCTGCATCAAAAGAAGCATGGCCAGCAGATTGAGAGAGGTGATTCTATTGCTCTACTCTGCTCTGGTCAGACCTCACCTGGAATACTGCATCCAGCTCTGGAGCCCTCAGCAC
>JAAGNO010022410.1:67396-84586 GCA_033439905.1 Ceryle rudis
GCTCTGAGCAACCTGCTCTAGTTGAGGATGTCCCTGCTCTCAGCAGGGGGGTTGGACTAGATGACCTCTAAAGGTCCGTTCCAACCCAAACATTTCTATGTTTCTGTGTTTTACCTGGTTTAAGCTTTTTTTAAGCATCACCTGAAATACTTACTAAAAATCTAGCTGTTTTGAGGAAGCAGGATTCCAACATCTAAAACAAAACGAACTTCAGATAGTTTATGGCACACAAGAAAACACATACACAGTATGTTTTCAAACAACCTATCTACAAAACTTTCTCGGTGTTGAGGTTCTGCATTATCATCGCATTACACTAAGGAACAACACAATTTTAACTTGCAAGGCGAGCTAGTGATAAAACTGCCAGACCTTAGCAACTTCAGTTAACAGAGCAGCAAAAGCAGAGCAACCACATCTGGTAGGCAACAACCTTCCAACAGCACCACCTGGGTTTGCCCAAACTCCCTCCTCCTGGCACAACCATGTGCCATCACAACTAGGGGGAAAGCACTTCACTTCATGAACAGGGCAACACTTCTCCAGTGGCTCCAAGCAGAACGCTTTATGCCAACACAGAGAACTACACGATTCAGCACACTCATGTGTGCACACACACACGTGCAGCTGTTGAGAGAATCCCATGAAACAAACACTAAAACCAGTTTTAAACAACTCCAAGTCTCACACTGACTAAAAGCAGAAGTATTTTATATACTAGAAAAAGTTGATACCTGAGCAGAGGTTAAAAAAAAAAAGTCACCCCAACACAACTGTTTTTCAGTCAGTAAAGAGTCCTGTGACTGGGCCGGGCAGTGACAATTCTCTTCAAGTAGGAAGACTGTCAACACCAACATACCACAAGTTACAAAAAATACTGATCTGAATTATGCACTACTAGGACATGTGAGTCAGCATTGTTAAATGAAAAGGATTTCAATTATTAAGGAGTGTTGGCCAGAAAAGCTCTGCCAGGGAATAAAGGCTGCTGATGCATGCTAATATTTATAGGTGTTGAAGCATACCTGAAAGAAATCCCATCTCCTGTGCTCAACTTTCTGTCTCATATACAAATGTTAATGAATCTTTTATCTGCATGTGATGTGGTAAAGGTGGACACTTTCATCTAATGTCAATATTATTGGGAGGTTTAAGAGACACCATTCCTTAGAAACATCTGTCAGTCTCCATACCAAGTAAATTATTTTCACAACAGCAGTGCCTACAGAATTAGGTCAGAGGTTGTTACATACATGTGCTGGTACTTCATTCTGTCTTTCCTTTGAAACACGTGCCTTTAGGAGTTTGTAAAAAGCCTATGGGGTGGAACAGATGAAGCAAATTATTTTCAAAACCTCTTTGCCTTTTTCTTCTCACTATCTGAAAAATGAATACTCTTCAGAACAGCATTCACCCACCTAAAATTGTTTTAGCTGTGTTTCATATTCAGTAGTTTGTATCAAATTCACGTAAAAAACTATCTAGGTCAATAAATACAGCTTGTGCCAATAAATTTGTATAAGACCATAAGTGAAATTTTAATACAGCTTATAGCACTTGGAACACTAATTAAAGGCCTGAAAACAGGTTACTCCAGTTTTCAGAACTCGACATAAGGATACCAAGAAGCAGTACAGATTTTTATAGACGTATGAGTCCACATATTCCCCCAACTGCTTCACATTCTTCATCGGTTATCAGTTCCTTAGCATCTAGATATGGAAATGCAGATATTCAGCAGGTCACTCTCTGAAATGCTGCACATGAAGCCTTGCCCAAATCACTATTAAGACCTGAAATCTCAAGTGCACAGAATTGGGTTATGGATGTTTTATTTGCTTTCCCAATCTTACTGTAAAAGCAAGGAAGCAAGCAAGATGTCCCAAGTAAAATGGCAAGTACAGAGCTGTCACACCACCCCATCCAAACAAGAAGGCTACAGGAAGGTTCCACAGGGCTTATACAAATGTCCTCTGATTCAAGTCCACGCCAAGACCATTTCATCCTCTTGGACATGAGACACGAGTTTCATAAAGCCTATCCTACAGATGGTTAATAATATACATTTCATACATTGCAAATAGGCTTATTTAAAGGTAATGGTCATTCCAAGGATTTCTGTTCCTTTTCCGGCTCGTGTCTTTCAAGAACTTATCTAAGGACATAACACAGAGGAGGTCCAGAACATAAGAGAACTCAGACCCTCCAACTCCTGCCCACTCAGCAGACACATTATCCTGCACCCCCTTGCCCACAAGGGACTGACACTGCAAGAGGCGCTTGATGGAGACAGAACTATCCACACTAGAATTTAGACAGGCCTGGCACTGGGCCAACCAAAATTCCCATCTGTTCCTATAACTTTCTTTTTTTGCAGCCTGAACTGAAAACAGTATCCAAACCTTACTGGTAATGGGAGTGAACAGTTCCTCTTTAGGTTCAGTGGAGACAGTGTGTTTTGCACAGCACCCTGTGAGAATGAAAATACAGCATGACCACAGGGACATTAAAGGTCAACATTATTTTTATCAATGCTGGATTTTAGGGAAAGGTAGTAGTACATCCTTGCTTTTTCAGCATTTTTAGACTGCTTCAGCAACGACATTGTTAATTATTTCCAGGAATACTTTACATAAGCAGCATTTCTATTAGCATATTTTCATCTTGAGAGTACATTTTCACTGACTTAAAATATGGCACTCATTTATAAGCTTGAGTTAATTATTTAGAATGACATTTATTATGAACTCCAATGTACTTCAATAAGCTTGGTTTTTAAAATCCATTCAAAATGCTGCACATATATATCTAAAACTGAAATTAGACGTAGCTTGAAGCTCAGCCATAACAATCAAGCCTTTGCAGGAAAGGTTTCTGCAATCTATCCTAGCCTTTTATATAAAAGGAAGAAGGGTCTTTCCATTGCTGCAGTTCAGGTAGGGATTAAAACACATGCCCTGAGTTTAAAAAATAAAAGTTAAATATTAAACCACTGAAATTTTATAATGGAGTATGAAGCCATTTATAATGCAGGACTCCTCTAGCCTGCTTAAAAACATCTGACTGAATCTTGCAGTTTGTCATTCATACAGAGAAACCTTATCCTACCTTTTTTCAAATTTGTCTCTTAACAGCACACCACAGACTGAGAAATCAATTATTTGGGGGGGTGGAGTGTGTGTAGTCCCCACTGGTCTGGGTTGAAGTAATTTTGTTTGTTGAAGTCAAAATTCAGTCTGATATTACTCATACAAAACAAATGTGCATAACAGAACAATCCACTGCATTTTTGTAGATCATGAAGTGTTGTTAGACAGGATTTATCTTTCCCTCTGATGAGGCCAACATCAATTCTTTGTTGCAACTTACCTCTTTGACAAATGAGCTAACTTACGACGCTCAGCAATACAATTCTGGTTTGTTCTCATGTTAAAATATCATGAAAAAAAGCTCTGATAGAAGTATAAATAGTTTGTGAAAACACCTCCCCATCACCTATAAAGAAGCTCGCCAATCTCACCTGAGGTGCAAAAAGTAATTTAAAATGACCAAAAAAAGTGACAAGCTTTGGGTTTAACGGTGAAGAGGTAACATCTGTGGACACACCATCACATTTTATGATTAGACAATCAAAATTCAGAGACTCTTTTAGCATCTAAAGAAAAACAATGGAAACAATTGCTAGATAAATGCTAAAGTCAAAGTATAACGAGGAAAATGGACAGAAAGGCATGTAATCTCCTTTGCAACCGTAAAAAAAATCAACTGCTTTTGAACTTGCACTGCTAAACTCAAACCAAAGCTATGCAAAACACGGACCTTTTCAGTCAAATTGTTCTTTTCTTATTTGATGGCAGAATGAAGTCATCAAACATTGCTAAGTACACTGCATTGCTAGGGGTGAATCACAAAAAACAAAGCTATTTTATCTTGCTGTCACCATCAAGAGGTCTACAGGACTGCCTACAAACAGTATCACAGTGCACTTCTGCTGCCTCTACAACAGCTGCCTTATTATTTCCACATTTCTTTGCAACTACAACAAGGAAATATTTGACGAGTTTCACTCTCAGATGCTATGCCAGGATAACTTTATGATCTGTTCCATTTGTAGGTGTTTTTACAGCTGAAAGCATACCAAGAGCAACCAACAGCAAACCTCATGACAATTACGATTATCTTTACAAATCCAGGCAAAAACATCTTTATTTTGGAAAGCAAACAGCCTTTTCCTCTCAACGAGTGCGCTTCTACTTGTTCATGGGATGCAAGCCTTCCAGCCACCACTGAGGTCCTGAAGCACCCAGTCACACGTCAGCCAAATTAGATGTAAATAAATTCTTCATCTTGGACAATAATCAAACGAGGTACCTCTCTCACTTCCCCTCTGCATAGGAACAAGACACGCAAATGCTGAGCCCCACGGGCCACAGTTTATCTCACAGTACATTTGTGGGATCAGATTGGTTGTAGATGCCAAGAAATCAAATGCAGATGATACCAAAACTTGACTAGAAAGATTAGAGGAAACCTCCAGTGTTTACATTTTTACATTTCAGTCACAGCTCACATCATTAGGGTACAAGGCCTGTGAGGAAAATTCAGAATCTCTTGGTTTTGAAGTTTCTACGTAAACATTAATTTCTGCTGTTTGAGATCTCATAGACAGGATTTTACCCAAAATAACAAGGTAGTCAGGGAATCTAAAAGGAGATAGGCAGAGATGGCTCAGACAGTCACGCCAGTCAAAGGAAGAGGTAGCGATCAAAGCTTTCCTCTCAGTCGTGGTCAGTATTGTACCTTATTTTGGCCAAGCTATTTCAAAACTCTTACAAAACCCTTTCCCAAATCTCAAGAGATGCTCACTTCTCCTTCCTCCTCTGCCAGCACTGAAGCCCTTCCACAATGCGCTCGGAAGTTCAGGGGACAAGCGGCAGGGCCATACCCAAAAGCACTTGCCTTGGCCACAGAAATTCCCTCTCTGTAGGCTTACGTTCCCATGTGAGAGTTTTCAGAGCAGTCTAGAAAGGCCCTTGCTTGGAGACACGCAGACAAAGGGCTACAGCAAACACTGTTCAGCTTTGCTCAAAAAAACATGCAACTAATTGATTCAGCTTTCCCATGACTTTTAGGACAAACCCTTTAAAATATAGAAGAGTAACCACCTTCAGTGATTAATGAAACGATTAAGAGCAGTCTTGAAAAATAAGCAGAGGTGGTGATGCTAACTGATCTGAAATTTGGATTTTCCACAGCTGCGTGACTGCCATTAGCTCCAGCTACCCACGGGATCTGCAGGCCACCCTGCCAAAAACCCACTCAGCACTGCCACAGCTGGTTCCCAGAGGAGGCAGGCAGCCCAGGGACCGGCCAGGAGGACAGGCAGGCTCCTAAAGCACCTCCCAGTGCCTCCACACAAAGGGCATTCCCAGCACATGCACCTGGGGAACATTCCCAGACCCTACCAAAATGCATTGACCCAAACCCAACTAGTAATTGATACATAACAGAGTTGGCAAAAAAACACAGCAACAAAGTCAGAAGCTGCAAGTTTCTGGATTTCACTGCAACAAGCCTGGCACGTGGATCAAAGCAGGATGGCCTCTCCCATACAAGGCTCGGTTCACAGCAAGATTTTTCTACAAGACAAAACTCAAGTTAAACCCTCTGGATCTATTTGTTTTCAGTGGGCCTTGCTTCCATTAAAGCAAAATAAAAATAAAGCTTTTCATATACATTGATGTTTAACATTCACCTTTTATCACCAGATTTAACTTGGGTCAGTGCAATACAATCGAGTGCTTAAACATTCAGCTCAGCAACACCTTTACACTCATTTCCATTAGCTTTTCTTCCCTAATCTTTAATTGCTTCAAACAACTGGAAGACACAAGTATCATTATATGCAAAAATAAATATATCACTTAAGAATCATAGCTCTCTTGAAAAATCTTCCATCCCACTACATAAAGAAATAATTATCCAGCATTAACTTTTAGCAACATGGGTTTAAGGAATCAGCAAACTAGCAAATATTTAGCAAAGCTACTCTCACTTTTTTTAATCCAAAACAACTTAAAAAAATCAAATTCTGTACATTAAAAACAGGAGACTGAAAGTCATACAGAGTGCTGTAAATTATGCCTTTCCAAAGTCCCAGAAGGAGAACTGATGAAGCTTGTTTTCCAAGTCCTGGTAGCAGAGCAAAGATTTTGCAATTTAAAATTCATTGACATGTTATTAGGAGCCCTGCACTCAACTGAAACAGGCATAATTCACTGACAGAGAAGTAAGTCTGGAGTAAAATGCTGTAAAAGGATTTTCTCATGACCAGGTTGGTGGCAATTTCTGTAGAACAGCTGAGGTTGGTTCAGTCTGGAAAGACAAAAGTCATTAATGGCACAGCCTATTTCTCATCTATCACAGATGATCCGTCACACATCACTGCCACAGCAATTTCTGCTCACCCTTTCTCTCCCATCTTCAGCTAAAGATAACGATAGCACAATTTGCACTTCTGAGAGGCTGTCAAATATTGCTTTGGACTTCCAAGACTTCAATCAGCTACCTGAAGTATCCTTATAACAGCCCTTTCTGCACACAGGGTATCTGCTGCCAGGGAGCTGCACAGGCTTGCACAACTGAGGGAAGCAATCCAATGGCTGAGATTTGCAAAAGATACGCCAATCCCCATTTAATTTTGTAAGTTCTTGGCACAACTTTCAACAAACATTTATGGCTCCAAACACCAAACTAATAAGGAAGAAGTTAACACACTGAGCAGAGAAGAGACTGCTGATTAATTTGACTCTGAAGAGACAGGTAAAACAGAGAGTGATGCGTGGCTAGCATTGCATGCTGATTTCAGATCTTCAAAGGCACTAATGATCACTGCAGAAGGCACATACTGCTATCTGCAAAGCAGGAACAAAACAACCAATAAAATCTTAACAATTTTCTTCTAGTAGCGGAAATGACACACGCAACAAGTTTAAAATAACGTTTTCACTCTTTTCTACAGAAAAATGCTACAACTTTCTCAAAAACAATTCCTATGTCTGTGCATCATTCTCCTACAGATTCACAAGTAACATTTTGCCATTTTTGCACCAAACAAATCAAAGTTTCTATCCCCGTCTTTTATTTCCACAGGCCAATTTTATAGGGATATGAGCATATTTATTTGTGATCAGTCTCATTTCACACAGCATACATGAGCTAGCACTTAACTTTAGGCCCACAAGAAATCTTCCTGCAATCAAATGGGACAACTCATAAACTGATCATCACCCATATCTGGATAATATCCAAAAGCAGATTGATAAAAATGCATTTGCCTTAGGAAGACAGCTCCGTGCTTCTCATTACAAAGGCTGTTCTGCCGCATACTTAGTATATACAATCTGCTTTAATAATGGCTCTATTAAGCAATTATTTTGCATTGGTCCATCAGTCAAGGAAAAAGAGCTCAGCGGAGAAGCACTGGGAAAGAGTGGCTGTGTGCCAGTTCCACCCACAGCTCCTGCTGAAACACCTTCTCCAGCTCTCATCACAGTGGCACATGCAGAAGAGCTCACGACCTATTTGAAAGTATTCAGAGTTTCGTTGGTTTTAATACAACTAACAACATGCTTTTTTAATATACCTCCATTATTAGGACAAAACAAACACAGCAGGCAAGGTATTTAAAAATATTGGGTCTGAGGCTTTTATGACTTTCACAGGACTTTCTGGAGTTAATCTAGATAAACAAAGAGACATCTGTACACATTACTACATATTAGAATAAAAAGGATTTATAAAACCTTGTCACATGCAGCTTTTCTAAATATCTGTTCATTTTTAGCATTACTTTGCTTCAGCATTGAAAACTAAGCATACGCACCAGGACAGTGAATGAACTATTTAGCAATCATTCTTCCTTTCAATTGCTTTATTTTCTTTCTTGTTCTTTAACACTGCTAAGCTTTATATTTAGGCAGAAGTCTTTACGCAAATTATTGCTCAAAGTAAACGAAAGCTGGGTACCAAAAACTGATATGGTCTTGCTTACTAATTCATGTCTTAAAGACAGCAGCCTCTCCTCCTTCTCCTAACCCTCTATCTTACACTTTGCACAATTTCTGCACTAAATTAAATGGGAGTCCTTGAAGAATGAATAGTTTATTGTGCAATTAAACCCTACAACACAAAATGGGGGCCAAAGTGCTGCAGCTTTAAAAAGAGCAAAACCACAGAAGACTTCTAATAAATTTATATTTTAGTAAGGACACACTCTTTTTGTGACTGAGCTAGAAATTCTTTTCTTCTATGAAAGCTGTACAATTCAAAATAATTCTCTCTGAGATTGCAGGAGCTGGAAAGAAGAGAAAGAGCTGAAAACCCCCAAGTTGTTTAACTGCTTTCCTAGCTGAGAACAAGCAAAAGCACTAGCACTTAAATATATACTCTTTCCCCTATTTTCCTTGCCTAAATCAGTTAAACTCTTGAGAGTGCAAGACCCACTTAAGCTTTTAATTCCCTCAGTGCTTTTGCACAGGAATCTGTTGGCTTAGCAGACTTACAACCACCACTTTGTTAAGCAGGAGAAGCAAGATAACAAGGCAAGTTCTATTCCCAACACTCCCCTTCACTCCAGTCCCACCTAACAAATATCAGTCTACCTACCTGGCTGCTGCCCAGCAAAAGTGCTGCTACAGAAAGTGCTGTCAACTTAGCATGACTCAAGTTTTATTTTACAGGGGGAAGTCAAATTTCAGATGTTCTTACTATTGACAGCTGACAGAAAGCTAATTTCAATGTAACAGAAAATATATTTAATTAAGAGAGAAAACACATTGCTACATTTCTTCGCGTGAAATCTTTCAACTGTGGCTTAGTTTTATTTTGCTGTTGAAATTAGGTCTCCAGTCAAAAAGCAGGAGTGTTTTTTCCATGTGTATTTATTTAGATTGCTTTTCATTACTGGTTTTGAGGGTAGGCTAAGGAGAGAAAAGAGTGGAAGAAGAGTTAATGTACTCTGTTAGGTGGGTTTTTTTTTTTCCTTATATGTTTCTGGGGCTTGCATACAGGTAGGGGAGAAATGCTAGTTTTACATCTGCTCTCTTGTATAACCCATCCGCCATGTACCCAAAAAATACCTCAATTGGTGACCTGCTTTTTATCACAGTTGTGGGCTCACTACTGACAAGCGTGAACAGGAGTTCCCTCTTTCTTCAACTTCTTAGCTATACTCACTTTCTAAGAAGATTGTTCTGTAACACACATACAGCCTCTAGAAGCAACAACAGTTTTGAGGAGAAAAAAGTTCAACACTTTCACCCACAAGCACATTTTATTCTGAAAACAAAACAGTGCATACATATTTCATAACATTATCTGTCTGAAAGACTCCCAGATTTTATAGAAAATGCTACATCAAGGTAAAGTGATTTTTAAAATAATTTATGCTATGATGTTAGTTCTGAATTAAAACAAACTGCCTGCTCTAACTAGTAACAAGAAAACTAAATACAGCACTATACATTACACAATTGAAAACATTACAGTTCCTAATTCTCAGAAAAGTTTCTGGCGAGTACAAATTCCCAAAATACTGGGGGACAGGGAAGCCTTTTCTTAACATGTATGGCAGATATACTCCATAAACTCACGACCATTTCAAAGCCATGTTTGGGACCGATATCACAAAATTCTGAATCTCTGCCCTGTACATACCCTACTAGCACAAAAGAGGTATTTACTACTGACATAAAATATAGTTCATATTCAAGTAATCTTGCGGTGCACACAAAACCCAGGATGACTTTAATTCTGACAAGTGAAGACAAGCCATGCTATCTTTTTCTCCCAAATAAACACCAAGAAATATATAAATCTACCGTTTATTTGTATTTTCCTGTGCAAGCAATCATGGAAAAATTGTGACAATTGCGAATGTTCTATTAGACATCAAAAGCATGCAAAATATCACAAAAATAATATGAATAGTTTTGAATCAACTTTTTTTTTTTAATTATTTTTTTCAGAAAAACAACCCTGATTTCTTAAAATAAGCATGCCCTTTTAGAAACCTTTTTGTTTACCTGTACATTCCATTACTGCAGATGCATATGGAAAACCTTTTGTTCACAATGAACGTGCAAAAAGGATCCAATTAAACTACAGTTTATAATTGAATGGATTTGTATTCTGTACCTTTCTATTTAAGGTCACAATATTCAGGCACCATACCCTAGGCTCTCATTGTTTTTAAACCCCTTAGAACTGCTTCATAATAATAATAATGCTCACAACACTGAAAATCTCTGGCACCATATTTCAATGTCAAAAGGAATTAATTCAAACTGAAAGAACACAAACCCTTTTGTCCTTTGAAATAAAAAAAAATTAATGAGGTATATAACTGTACTTATTGCACATCAAGAGTATAAATTTAATTTGGATTGTGTAAGAATACCAGATTTATTTTTTTCCAGCTTACTAAAATAGATGGAGGCATTTCCATGGACTACTAACCTTAAAAATCTTGACACTCTGCACAGGAAATTGATTTTCTGCAAAAACTTTGGAAAGGATTTGACTTGGATTCCTGTGCAAGGTATTTATAGTCCATTTAGGTCCAAACCTACAACACCGCCCACAGATGAGAGCACAGCATATTAAAAAACCAAGACATTGAACAAGTTGGCTTCGAATGAAACTTTGAGAACAGAAGTCCCAGAGGAGCAGAATGGAAGGTAACAAAACAAATCATTCAAGAGTATAAGTCTCCTCAAGAGGAGTCTCTAAGTCTAAGAGTCTAAGTCTCCTTCTAAGCATTCTAAATCTCCTCATTAAGCATTCTGTAATGAAATTGTTTTCATGGTATTTGCTGATCTGCTATAAACCTTGACAGACATGTAAGATGGCAACCATAGAAATTATCTTGCCCCCCATGAGCTTCATATATATGATTCATTTTTCAAGGACTGAAAAAAAAAAAAAAATTCCTATACAAGACATTTATTGTGAGCTCATTCCTTCAGAGAGGGATAGGGTTTGGTGGGGCTGTGTTTGGGTTTTTTTCATTGTTTGGTTTGGGGGTTTGGAGGGGGTTTTTTTGGTGGTGTTTTGGGTTTTATGTTTTGTTGGGGTTTTTTTTTGTTTGTTGGTTTGTTTTCTTGTTTTGTTGGGGGGTTTTTTTGTTTGTTTTTTAGAAAGTGGTGTTGGTATTCCCAGTGAGAGCCCTTTGAAAACTGGCTTTCGGTAACAGGCCTTCTTTTCTGCTCCACAACCAAGGTTGATTTCAGGGGCAAAGAGCATACATGACCACAAGAGGAAGCCACTAACAGGAGGAACCATGGTTTTAAAACTAGGAATTAAGGAGGGAGGGAGAAGGGGGGAACACACACACACACGAAAAAACATACACTGACAAACACATCATGCAATACAATCCACCATTTAAACAAATCAGGAGGAACTCTACCCTCAAGCCTGCCACGGTGGAAATGAAGATGTTTTTATGAACATCAAAATCTTCATTAATTCCTTACTCATTAGCCCAGTGCGGCAAGGGAATGGTCTCAGGGCAGGCCATGACCCCATACACAATTCACTGTTGAACAGTAAAGATCAGCAGAGAGTTGGTCAATGAGTTTGGATGCCTTGTGGGTTTTGGTCAGCAGCACCATCCAGGCACACGGCAGACCCATGACAGGGTGGCACAGCCCAGTCCATAGAAAGGGCCTCTCCCAACACTGCAGTTCTCCAAGGGCCTTTAAAAATATGCAAGCATGTCTGAGGCGCAAGGGAGTGCCTGCTCAGAGACCAAAGGAAAGCCACAGTGAAATTCCCCCTTCTCTGAAGAATCATGCCCATATGGCTTTTATTCTTAGGTCGGAGATGGCCATTTGTACCGTTATCTATCTTATCAGCAAATGCTGCCTGAAGATTCTCGAAGAAAGATTTTCTCTACTTTCACTTTCCCGAGACTCACTACAGAAATGTGTAAATGACAGTTTACAATATTAAACTAAAAGGAGGCATGATAAGAGTTGGCTTGAAAGGGGGGAGGAATAATCTGTTCTTTATATCCTCTGTAGACAGGTCATAAACAACATAAGGCTTAACAACAACCTTCCTACATCTAAAGATAAAGCAGCAGTAGAGTATCCTGCCAGTAACAGTTAAGAGTTATCACCAGGGATTAACAAATTGCTAAAGAACAACACAGAAATGGGATTTTGCTGTAGACAGGAGAGAGTGCCTAAGGATGGTCACCACACCTGTAGATAGCCCAGCCTCCCATAAAGATGAGGTTGATGTGATCACCGCACACCAAACCCTCTCCCCAAGACTTTTCACAGCCCATTAGCTTTCATGTCCATTTGGTTTGAAAGAAGGTCTGAGGTCTGAAAGAAATACATTTCCTAGCCTCTGATTTTCATGGGTCTTATCACCAACACATTTTCTGTGCTGACATGGCGATTAGGTAGCTGGTTGGGGTATGGGTTGTTTCTGAACCAATTAATATTTCTGCTACCAATGGCCCATGAAAAGCAGTACGCAGTGCTCATGCTGCCACTCACTTTTTTCCCATGAAAAAGGCAGTGTGTAAGGCCAGAAGCGAAGGAGGAATGGCAGATCAGAGTACTTCTTAAGACAAGACCATGTCCACTGGTTCCTACTTCAGCTGCTGTTTCATGAAAAATACTACAGAAACACCATTAATTTTGAGTGGCTGCTAACACTACAAAAACCTCAGACTTGCTTTTCACGATTATCCTTTCTTTTATCCCCTGTCACACTCTGAAAAGTAAAAATGACAATCAAAGTCCAGTCTCACTGTGCAGCCTCTCTTACTGGTGATCAAAACATCTTCCTTTTGCATACTGGAGGGATCCATGATCACCATCCATCCCCACCGGTTTCTTGCTTTTCTTTACTTTTCTTCTGAAAGTAGTAGAATCGGTAATGAAGTAAAGAGCAGAAAAACGTTCAGACCTAGATGACCAGAGCTACAGGGATGAAGGTGTGTATAGTCCATTGCTCATGTCCTGCTTCTCAGCAGAAGCTTAGCCCTTCTGTTTTCAGAACATGCGTGAAGCTCTGTCTAGACAGCACAAACTGGTTAAGCGCAAGCACATAAAATTTCACATCCTGTGAAGTTATTTTGCATTCCAAGTAGACTTCCAAACAAATCACATCACAAACATTTTGTGTAGTTTAAGCCCTCAAACACATTTAGCAAGTCAAAAGGTACACGGTCAAGTGAAGTTTGGCTCATAATTAGATATCGTTAAGTATTTTTTTTTTTTCCAAGATTTAGTATCAGCAGAAAAGCTTCTGCAATGAGATCCCACTGGAAACAGTTGTGCAGGTTTAGTACAAGTATTTCCCTGCAAACATTTCTGCAATGAAAGTCTGAAAATAAACAAGTTTTCCATCCAAGATGAGAAAAAACTGAGAGCAGAGACATAACAAGAAATTAAGGAAAGTCTACAACTCATTTCTACTCATAATAAAACTCACTGAATTTTATAAACATAAATATGCATAAACAAAAATCTGTACAACCTTTCAAAAGGTGATACAATCCTCTTAATTAAGAATGGAATAGATATGGACATAATTAGTGAGATATATCCGTGGCAAGAGAAATACTTTGTGTTAAGACATAACCTTGCTGTAAAGGAGAATCAGGCAGGCAGCCTCTCCTGCATGACAGTGCAATGCAGGCAGCTCCTGCACCACAAGCAGTGAAACTTCCTGAAGGGAAACCGCTGCATGAGGAATGAGCAAATGGCAATGAAGTCAGGTATTTAACTTAGAAGCAGGTATCAATTGTGGCGTGTTGAGCTGGCACATTGTGTGTGAAGGGCTCACCTGCTTACTGTGCCAAGTATAATCCATCTGTTCATTTGAATCTTCACCATCGGATAAGACACCACTGCGGGTCACAGGCAACCTGCACCTAAGTACAATTGGAAGGGGGGAGTGTGGGGCATGAAAAAAGGAAGCAGCATGTTCTCTCCAGCCCTCAGGCAGACAGCAACCACAAAGGCTGGAAACACTAGGAGAAAGTACTGGCTAAAAAAAAGCAAAAATAGTGCTGGCACATCATCTTCAACTTCCTGCGGAGTTAGAGAGAATTTACAGGACAGAGAGGCAAAGAGCTCCCAAAGCCCTGCAGCAATCAAAGCTGGGCCGCAGCTCCCTGCAGGTGTAGGACACCTTGTGAAGGACTGCATGAGCAAGAGGTGCATGCAAACAAAATGCAGGACCCAGCAAGCCCTTAGGAGACTACATTAAACCTCGCAAAGGCAATGGTATATTTACTAGCTGTATAAATAAGAATCCATCTCCAACGTATCAATGTCAAAGCACTTGCATTTTTCCTAATGCCAGAAAACTAAGGAAACCAAGGAGGCAATAGGATTCAGCTGTAGTTTCAGGGAAATTTTCTCACAGCAATACATTTTTGCAAGACATACAATTTAAAAAAAAAAAAAAAAAGCCCTAAGTAAAGCTGACAAAAAGAGCAAGAGCACATCCCTTCTGTTTCTCTTCCCACCATTTATTTATTTCCTGGCAGATGCAGAGAAGTGCTGAACCAGCAGCTCTCTTGGCTGGTGGAAGTCGCCAGCTGGAACCAAGGGGAACAAAGAGCAGCGCAGGTGGAGCTGCGTGGGAAGAGACAGGGGGACAAAGAGGGGCACAAAAATAGCAACACAGAGCAGATACAGAGAGATTTCACTTTCCCCTTTTGCTCCTCCTCACTCACTATCACGGTAACTTTAAAAATGCTATTCTGCATTCATCTTTTATCTCATATGCCCACACCACTGTTTAATAACTACATTGGTTCTAAAATGAAGTTGCCTTTGAGCAGCAGGAACAAATCCCAACCTTCTTTGGACTCTTGTCTTGAAGTGACATTCCTCTAGGGATTCTTTAATGCTTAACATAGGCTGAGTTCACTTTGGGACCTTTCTCTCAGCTGGAAAATGAATAGGGTTTTCTTCCACCAAATCACTTGGGTCTTTCACATAACTCTTAGGGACTTCTCAAAGTCTCTCTATGTTCTTGAAATATTTAACAGACTCAGAAGTTATTACTGGACTAAATTAACAGCATCATCACACAGGCCCCATTTCTTCTGAAAACCAGGCTAGTAAAAACCCCAACCTGTGATATGAGAAATTGGCAAATTTTAGATGATACTAAGAAAGATGAAGTAGAATAAGCAGTAATAAAGGAGACCATTGCATTTTTCTTCTCATTTCTGAGCTGAAACCACACAGCTATGTAGGAAATGGCAAGACCTTTCAGGAATAAAAGCACATGGTTAGCCATGAAGGACATGGACCTGTTGCAGCATATCCAGAGGAGGGTCACAAAACTGATTAGAGGGCTGAAGCACCTCTCCTGCGAAGACAGGCTGAGAGTTGGGGTTGTTCAGCCTGGAGAAGAGAAGGCTCTGGGGGGACATTACAGCGACATTCCAGTACCTGAAATATGCCTATAAGAAAGCAGGGGAGGGTTTATTCACAAGGATTTATAGTGACAAGGGTTAATGGTTTTAAACTAGAAAAGAATGGATTTAAATTAGACGTTTGGAAAAAAGTCTTTAATATGAGGGTGCTAGATCACTGCAATAGGTTGCCCAGAGAGGTGGTAGAGGCCCCATCCCTGGGAACATTCAAGGCCAGGCTTGACAAGGCTCTGAGCAGCCTGACCTAGTTGGACATGTCCCTGCTTATTGCAGGGGGGTTGGACTAGACAACCTTTAGAGGTCCCTTCCAACCCAATACATTCTATGATTCTATACGATTCTGTACAAAGATAACAAAAAGACCGTAACTTGGTAGGACATTCCTAGCAGGAGATAAAAACCTTGCATGGAGAGCAGGGTGACACATTAAGCGAGCCCCTCATGGAGAATCAGAGGAAGGAGGCCTTCCCTGTAGTGTACATTACACACATTCAGAAACTCAAACCCATCTTCAGCTATTTGACTATCTAATGAGACTGATGGGTGTTCACACAAGGATATAACTAGCTTTCATATTCTGCTTGCAATCTTAATAATAAATAAGCTACTGCTGCCATGGAGGGGTAAACTGAGCATTCCTATTGCAAATGAGTACTTCTGGTATTACTTCTCCCAGATGGATCACAAGAAAAGGCTAACTCAACAGTGTGAAACAACATAAGAAGGTATTAAAAGCATGAACAGGCAAACTGCTAACAGACCAGACATAGCAGCAGCAAAGAAAAAGAAGCTTTGTATTTCATGGAACTGAAAAGTCATTTTAGGTTAAAATATTTTAAGCATTAAGTTTGGGAAACGGTTCACTATGGCAATGTGTACTAGCTTATGATTCAAACTCACCTTTACTTGGAACTACACATTTCCATTACACATTTTCATTATAAAACTATAGGCCTGCCCATCTTATAGCAATGGTGAACTGGTTTTGAAAAGGCTTAATGGTTGCCTACAACTGAAAATTGCTGTGCAATGTTGATTGTGAGACACGATGTCTTGCAATACACATCAGGAAACAAAACAAAATTTCAAGTGTTTAAATTTGGCCCAAATAATTTCACTGCTCCAAACAAAGTTGTTCTCTATGCTCTATAGTCTCACATACAAACCATGCCACTCAACCAGAGCGAGATGGGGAAACTGCAGAAATACTCTTCCTGGGCAAATGCCAGTTTGACCATAGAATAACCTTACAACTATCTATATAAAGCACTATGTATTACCAGAATTTTCCATATGGAAAGGAATCAGAAACGTGGAAAACTACAGAGCACTACTCATCTACTTCTTTAAATGTATTTGACATCTACACCCTTTGACACATGGCTCCTCTTTCTCTTCATTAAAATGTCTCTCATATTTTGAAACTTAACTTACCCTGAGTGACTAAGTTACTAGAATGAGAACACAAGTACTACTGTGCTTGCCTCATTGTTAATTTATTACTGATACTTGCACTTATGTATTACCAAAGAATTTGGGGGGGGGGGGGGGGGGGGGGGTTTAAAAAAAGTCTCCTCTTGTTTTGGCTTTTTGGGTGTTTCTCTTTTTCTGAGTTTGTTATTTTTAAACCTTTTGAACGCTACCTTTTGCTCAATACTCGAACCAGTGAAAATTAAATTAGCGGAAGACCTGCCTTTTGCTTCTATAGATTT